>JAGDQP010040430.1:185-17298 GCA_022664845.1 Lepisma saccharinum | reverse complement strand
AGGTAACATAATTTATAAAGTTTCCAAAATACTGAATTCCAAAAGCTAGGATTAAGAAATATATTTTTTTTACATGAAACTACATTTTGTTGTCTCTGTTTTGCCACTCTATTCCTAGCTAGAAATGAGTCGGGAAAACACGAAAGGTGGAAAAATAAAAATTGGGTTTAACGGCATGACTTTTTTTTAATTTAAGCAAGTTTTCATGCATATTATTTCTATTTGAATAATAAATTAAAAATTAGCATCACTACTAGTTCCCAGTGTTAATCATCTAATAAAATTTCAATATCATTTGCAGGAATTTCGGAATAACACAAGGGAATGTTTTTTGCTCGACGAAAATTCTGGGGCCAAGATACATTTTTGCTGAAGAATTTGATACGCTGAGATCAGAACGGACGATCATTCACCTTTGATGCTATATTGCTCAGCAAACTGACCAATGACTAATCGAAGACTGGAAACATACTTGTAGGTCGTAAACGCGTGAAAGAAGCAAGACAAAATATTCAATAGAAAAAATGCGAATGCTGTGTTAAGGGATGCAAAAGATAAGAATCGTTGCAGCCATCTTGGAATTTGCTCGAGAATTGTAATGAAAAGTGGGCCATATGGCACACGGCCGGCCGTCGCTGCATTAAGATCCCGGAAGTCGTCATTACTAAAATCATGGACGCTGTGTAACCATAGTGACCACCATGTTTTACTTTATGTTTGATGCCATGTAGTTTTTTAGATTAATTTCTGCGGTGAGACAGTCACAAAATCAATATGGCGTTAAGTTTGACCGGGTGTTAAATTTTGTATGTAATACGAAGTAAGAAAAAAGTGCTCAGTAACTTCCTGACATAAAAACATAAGTGAAACTACTCCTAATTGTGCAGTGATCTAAAAATGTGACAAATAAGTGGAAGTTCCTAGTTTGCATAACTAGGTTGGTTGCTTCAGCAACCCTAGCAAGGAGTATACCACGACCACCTGACAAACTAAAAAGACAACCAAACACTAACAAATCTGAAGGAACAACAATTCCAATTATGAAACTATGTGTTAACACAAAAAATCAAAAAATACCCACTCCAAAACCGAATGTACTCATCTTAACAGCAGTTACTACTGATAATATTGAAATAGTTTATTACGTTACCGTCGAAGTAAACGACTATAAATGTGATGAACAATCTCCCGGTACTACACAAAGGCACCTTGAGTAAGAATGAGGAAAAACCACAATATCCTAACGATTACGATATGACAGATGCCGAAACCGGTAAAAATCAAGATAAGAACACTCCTCATACAATTACTTCTAGCTCCTTCCCAAACAAAGATACTAGTCACATTCCACACTTGCAATCAACAAATAATATTGAAACGTTTGAAAACATAGATCATAATAATGAAACACATGATATAGAAGGTAGCAAACCCACTCTACCAAATCACTCATATCATCAAAAGATTCCGATTAGACAACTTTTCGGATGATAATGTTCCACACAAAAGAACTAACAATACCGCAACTTCCCCAACTCCTACCACAGCCAACTACCAAAATACTAACCTAAACTATCCCGAAACCAACCAAGGCCGTTTCTACGTAATAGTTGCTAAACGCAATTTTACTCTGTATAACGATAACATCCTACTCTTTAGTAACTCACTAAGAAAACTAAACGTTACAATTAAATATTTAAAAGTGATTGGAAATAATAGCGCTAGATTGGAATTCCATACAGGACAAGACGCAAACTCATTCATAAAAAACAAACCACTGTTAGAACAACTTGACTTACTTCACATATTCCAACCTCTTTAATACACAAACACGTTCTTATATACGGCATTAATAGTGATATCACAGAAGACGAAATACTCGCTGCAGCAGTCCCTTCATCAAACGTAATATCTGCTACGCGGCTTAACAAATCAATCAAAAATTCAGACAGCACATACAGGTTCCGACCAAACTGATACATCTAACCTTACAGGCACAGCACATTCCTTCTCACGTCTACATTCTCAACCAAAGATTTGAAGTTAATCCAAAAGTAAATGAAATTAAACAATGTCAACACTGTTACAGGTTTACAAATGTAACACGCTTCTGCAAAGCAAAACCTCTCTGCTCATCCTGTGCCCACCCAAAGCGCGAAGGCAATTGCACGGATCCTACTATTTGCGTTAACTGCAGACAATCACACCTTTCCACTAATCAAACCTGTCCTTTTCGCGAAATTGCACGAGAAACAGAACAAGAGCGAGCTTACAACGGACTTCCGCACCACGACGCTAAAGAAAAATTAATCAAAAACAAGCAGGGTTCACTTAACACTACCCACATGACCTTCCCACACTAACCCATAGTGCAGACACAACAGTAAATTCTTCCTCCGCACAATCCTCTGAACCTAACCAATCCAATCCACTCAGCAATAATCAAAGCTCCACCTTACCCTCTCAAGCACAAAATAAACAAGAAATCCGCAGTGCTGGATACATTAACGTATGCTGGAAAAATATATCTCCTATATCTCACGAATCCTATGCCTCAGCAGCACAAAAACTTCCTCAAACATTCCGCCCCCACTCCATACAAGATATTATTCCTTATACTTCACAGAGCTCTCCTCCCTCTGCTCTTCCTGCTACCTCACATAACTCCAAAACCAGTTCCTTCTTGGCACCACAACCTAAGCCCTCTGACCATGCAAATCAACCTTCCACAACGGCCCCAACCAATCAAAAACCACAAAACCAAAATAGTCCCAAATCTAACGTCCCTCAATCCTACATACCGTCTAAACCTTCACTAGTCCAACTTTTAAGACTCATCGGATCACTAATCACTCATTACAAGACCAAGAAGACATATATAGAATAAAAAAGTCTTAAGATACTGCAATGAAATCCACGAATATATAAAGAACTTAGCACAACAGCTAGAGGGAAAAGGAACCAGTACTTAGAAAAACAATGGTTAAAATTCTTCAATGCAATCTTAAATCAATAAAACAACGAAAAATATTTCTTCTGAGCCTAATGCAAGAACAAACCAGACATATTATGTTTATCCGAATTATGGCACTATAACGAGAGATCGCTGTATCTAAAAAAAATATAGCTATATCACTTCAAATCCTTTTCCAGGATCAAAAGACGTGGACATATATGTATACACATCTATTCCATTCCAAAAAATAAAATCTCAGATAATAACGTACTTACCTAACAATCCAACGTTGAGATATTTGCCATTCAATTTCGGGTCAGCAAAAAGACATACCATCAAACCACACATCTCAACACATCACTATGCAAAATTTAAATACTCTCAACAATTACCTGACGGGTCCTACAATCATAACCGGTGACCTCAACGCACATCATACCTTGGTTGGCGGTAAAAAAACAACCGTCTAGGAAACAATAATCGAATGGTCTAATAACGCTGATTTAACCATTATCAATGATGAAAGTATGACTTTCTTTCCCCGAACAATAAATCACTCACTGCCATAGACTGGACACTCGTATCATCCTCCGAAGCTTCTAATATAACTTGGCAAAGAACACTCGATCTATATACTAGTGATCACTCTCCGAACTTCATCAACATACAATGTAATAACACACCGTAAACGACCTCACATACAAAAACTTCTCATATTACTCAGTGGAATCTAATAAAAGCTATTTGAAAAAAGTTTAATACACTCTCTGAACAGTTCCTCAAGGACAAATTTCAAGAACCTACAAACAACATAGAGTACGAAGACTTCATAGAACAATAAATTTAGCAATGACACTTTCCTGCCCAAAAACAATAAAACGAACAGGCACTACAACAGCTCCATACCTAAAATAGTTGAATGAAGAATGCGAACAAAAGAAAACTGCGAGAAAAATAGCTTTCCGCAATTATATTTCCTGACCATCTGACGATAACCAAATAAAATACAAACATGCTACAGCACAATCTAAAAAGTGTATCCTTCATAGAAAATGCTCAACATGGAAAGATTACTGTGCTCAAATGCATTATCAAACAAGTATCAAGAGAGTCTGGCAAAAAAGATTGTTCTATATCATTCTCGCAAAAAAAATCTCCCATTTAATCCACACATGGAAACAGCAATTCATACAAAAACTACAAGGATCCAATTTAATACCGTCACTCCAAGCTCCTTCAATATATAATTCATTAAATCCAAAATGCAAATCAGCAACAGATCTCTATAAACCCATACCAAGTTATGAAATATACGAAATTCTAAAAAATACGACACAAACAGCCCCCGGCGCGGATGGCATTACTTAAAAAGTATTACAAGAACTTCCCTCCATATGCATAGAAATAATACCTCAACTATTTAATACTTTCTTAATTAAAGCAACCATACCTAAATCCTGGAACAATCACCACCACACCTATACTCAAACCTGACAAATAAAACAGATCTTGGAACTTCATACCGTCCTATAATACTAACCCCTTGCATTTCAAAAATATTCGAACGACTAATTTTAAATAGTATAAACTGGTACTTAGAGGCTCACCAGCTAGGTTTAAGACACAACAAATCCTGCTCAGAGCTATTCAAATCTTAACTCAAACCATTCAAGCCGCAATCAATTAACATCATATAGCTTATGCAGCTTTCTTGGACATCTCAGCAGCATTTGACAGCTTGAATATCAACATCCTCACCACAATCCTCCATCAACTAAAATACGTTACAATTATGTTTAAAATATTTGGAAACTACTAAAATCAAGGAAAGTGCATATCAAATATCCGGATGAAATTTACGGCTCAATTACCATTAATCAATAGCGCTCCAACACATTTCAACATCTACTTACTAGACTTACCTAAACAAATCAATCCTAACGACCAAATTTTAATTTACGCAGATGACATCTGTTACATCAAAACAGTACCTAAACACAATGAACAATATTTCCGAGAATTTGAACTAGAATTACAAACAATCAAAGATTGGCTCTTTAAAAGAAACCTCAATACCTCAGAAGAGAAAATAAAAATTGTCATTTTTTTTCAAACAAAGAAATCTTAACAAACATCTACCTCAAAGATTAACTCAAAACGAAATCGTTACAGAATCAAAATATTTAGGAATACATTTTACAGAAAATCTAAACTGCGACCTACAAATAAAAGCACTTAGAACCAAAGGAATATATATATATATATATATATATATATATATATATATATATATATAATTTCTTCAAAACGTTTGCAACAACTAAATGGATTGCCTCTCCAGTAACTATGCTACTTATGTATAAAACTCTTTTTAGATCCTCTATAGATTACAACTTGATCGCAATGACTAATCTTAAACAACACAAATTGACATCCCTTGACGTCATTCAACGCAAATTATTTCGCAAAGCGCTAGGATTAATGCAAAGTAGTCCAATATGTATTTACATACTCTAAAACTGCTAAACTACCTACCTTCCTCCGAAACAAATTCCTAATCGGAAAATTGCTACTTAGGAACAAATCACAAGGAAATCACCTAACACACAAACCTCTCGCCAATATATGAAGTTCACGAAACACACCGAGAAAGAAAAAACCATAAGCCCCTACAACCTTTGGATAGAACAAAGTCAACAACACTCAGACCTTTTCGATCTTCTAATACAAACAACCTACAACCCGGTATACACTTTACCATACACAACAAGGCTAAGAATAAACATCAACATCCCAAATTTCAACTGTATTGCACAATTGTTGGCCACATATTGGCCAGATTATTACTTCCTATACACAGACGGCTCAAAAATCAATCATAAAGTTAGAGCGGCAATGTACGACCCACGAACTCTTTATGCAAATGAAGTAAGACTTACAGACCACGCCTCAATTTTTACAACAGAAATATACGCTATATATCTCGCCCTACAATACTCTCTCTCCCTGTAGGACAACAAAATATACTAATATTAACAGATTTGCAAACAGCGCTACACGCTCTTAATTCAAGGGGGGAAATGTTTAAAGCTTCGCCACATATCATAACTGCTTATATACTATACAAATATTACATGAAAGAAAAGTAAAAATAGCACTAACCTATGTAAAATCTAGAGTTTTAAAGGCCGGGAAAAACCAGAAATTAAAAAAAACACGAATAATTGCTTTTTTTCCGCGAGGCAGAAAACCCTGGTTTTATTGACGAAGTCAGTTTTTTGCCTTTTCATTACCAATATTAAATACTTATCACATCTAATGCTTTTGTGTTTTAGGTTTAGTACAATTAAATGTTCTTACGTTAAAAAATGTACAAAAAATATTCAATTTACATTAGGAATGCAATATATCTCATTAGCACCGTTGTACATGAGAGAAAAGTTCTGTTCATTCTTGTCCCTTAGGCATCTTTGGCTCAGACCGAGAAAACTTACATAATGCTTCAAAACTTTGTCAAAGGCAGTCCCATTGAAGATTTTTTCAAAATGTTTTGAACATGAACTAACATTTTAACTAATTCATCGATCATAAAATGTTGTCAGGGACCATGCAATAGTAAAAAAAAACGTTCTTTTCCGAACACAAAATATTGGCAAAAAGTTTATCCCTGTTTTTTTTTTCGGCGTTCAAATTTTTCGTTTTTTTTAAAAAAAAACACTAGTAAAATCACATAGTTTCGATAAACACAACTGCATAGTAGAATTACACCCTAAAACTCTCTTAATTCAGAACAAAAAAAATAAAAGACTTCACTGGACGATTTTACTCCCGAGAGTAAGGAAGAAAATTTATTAAGACTGGGAAAACTGGTGCCTTAACAATCCTCAAACTATCCCCACCTTAGACCTAGACAGACCCTTCTTAAAATTTAACTATCATAAACCATGGTTTCAGAAAACGAACATGGAACGAAGACTCATAGTATTATTCAATCGATCACGTTCAGGTCATTCCACTACTCAAGTTCATATTCACAAAATAAAACTAGCTCCATTACAATATTGTGACTGCAGGACTGAAAAGGGTTAACTTGCAAAGTTGGTCGGCCGTTTCTAGTAAAATTTTGAAAATTTACAGGAAGAAATGGATAATTTCCTCGTTTGTGTGGTTAATAGTATATAAAGAAGAGCGAAAGTTGGGTTTATTATATTGTATAATCGGTGATATTATATTGTATAATCGGTGAACATGGAACTATTTGGGAAGCGGAGGGAACTACTTACGAACATAATGTACGAAAAATGCAAGCAAGCAATTACTAATAATAAATGTGAACATCTTCACCCTGATGATGATTTTTAAATTTTCGTAATTTCATCAGGCTTTTAGTTGAAAATCAGACGGCCGACCAACTTTGGAAGTAATGCCACTGAAAATTATGTGAACGACATCAATCATATTTTATTCCAATGTACCAAATTCCAAAATCCCAGCAAATATTTATTCAACGCAATTACAAGACTTAAAATTCCTTTCCCCACTTCCATGAATGCCCTTGTACATAAACCAAACAAAAAACTAGGCTATACATTACAATCATTTTTAAGGAAATGCAGCATTGACGTGTAATAATTATTACTTATGAACTACACAATCTCTTCACTGACCATGAATACGAAAAAAGGGAGCTAACCTATTTTCTCTCTCTCTCCAAGCTCCTAACAAAACGTTAAGATTTCAAAACAATAAATATTAATATATCTCAGATATGAAAGCTTATCTACTCAAAGAAAAGAAAGATTAGACGCACAGTAATCCACACCTCGCAATTAAAGTAAACAAAAACAAAAAAGGACACTAGAATAAACACTCATGGAACAGAAGAACTCACACACACTTCTAGAAATAACTTTATTAGCACAAGAAATGTTCTTCATCTCAAGTACTAAACACTCTGGAGAATGATTTACTTTAAAAATTTCCTCCGTGTACTTATGCTTTTATGCTAAAATTCCTCCATGTACCCTACCTGTTTCCACAATTATCAATTCCACACACTGTTTATATTCCAACATTATTTATATATCCCACCAAAACACAATACAACTGTAGCAGCAATCAAATTCTCCCATCCCAACCCCGGGAATGGCTGAAAAAAGGAGTCGGCGACTCGGCGAACCCAACAACATATTACTACATCATCAAAACAACTGAGATAGAAGGAAAACAACAACCACCAGGTGTTACTACTACACTCACTGATCAAAAAATAATTATCAGTGGAACAGCGTTGTCAGGTCTACAGATTTATGTGTAGATCTACAGATTTTTCAATGGAATACGGAAAATCAGATTTTTTGTATGATCTACAGATTTTTCAATAATTTATCCACAACTGAATTTAAGCTTGAAAATCATCCCTGTCCCACCAAGAAAACTTGTAACTTTATCAGGATCAGGAAACACCAGTTTTTTTTCCTAATTCAATACGCTTTTGTCTGTATACCCCCTAGAGAGAGAGAGAGAGAGAGGCTGAGATGCATTTTCCTTTTCTTCCACCCCTCCCTTCGCCCACTCTTATCTTCTTTTCCAGCGTGGTTGAAAAGTGACCGCTTCCTACCTTCGGGGAGTTATGGCAAAGTTATTGGAAACTGAAAATCTGGGAAGAGCAGAGAATGACTAACAGGAGAGGGAGAAAAAGATGTAAGCCCACATAAGGTCATACAGACTATAAATAGCAGTCAAAGATCAGTTGTGAATCTTTATTTTTTTCTGAAAACATGAAATACAGCCTCAAAGTTTTTTTTTTCTTTATTTTAGACCCTTCTCTGAAGCAAAACAACTACTTTTATGTTTCTATCTCTCCTAAAACTTTCTGGGTTTCAGAAATTATCCATTTTCTGGTCAGTGGTTAGAGTAGGTAAGAAAAAACCAAGAAAAAAGTTTGCAGACATTTTTTCAGATATTTTTAGCAGTATCTACAGATAATTTCATTTTCGAACCTGGCAACGCTGCAGTGGAAAGTAAATGGTGTTAAAAATAATAATTAAAAAGGTTCACGATTATATTATATACTGTCCAAGTCTGATGGACTAGAGTAGAGTAGATGAGCCACCTTAAGGATAGTGGAGTGAAGTGATTCAATATTGCGAATCACAGTAATAAATACAAAATTATTTCGAAAATCGTTCTGAACCTTAAGTGCGGCTTGTTCACGTTATCTTTAGATACAGTGACATGTGAAACTTTTTTTTTTAATTTATTTTGTACGGATCCTGTCTGAAAATGGTAAATTCAATTCTTATTTTAATATTTTCGGTAAAATACTTGGACGTTAGAGAGTTGATTTCTACACCCCTTTATTTTTTAGCAAAGGATGCACTTTTGTTTTGGTACTTTTTGTTACGAACATTACGAAATAAAGATCTAGCGCGATATTAACAACTTATATATATAGTACAAGGGTGCTTAGCCAGTAAGTGTTACATGGAGTGCATCTCCTTGAGTATCCCAAAACAAGCAGCCCCATTTCTTGTTTTGGTATCTAAAGCTTGTAGGAAAATAAGACATTTTAGTAATTATTTATATTAGCTTCTTCTGTTAGATGGTGTGAAATGGCTTTTCAACTTCAGATTTCATTGCGTTCGTTTGACCGTACAATGGCACATCTAGAGCAACGGTATATAACATGTCCTAAACTAGAAAACATAAAACAAGGATTCTTGTTGATCAACATACCTTGACTGAGATAAAATACACTTAAATGGATAAATATGCAAGTACTACTATTGTCGTGACATGTCATCAAATAAAAACTAAATACAATCAATGTTAGATTGTCGTTAGAAATACATTCGGTAAAATAAAATCACTTTGTTACTTACATTTTCCCGCATGGTTCGATTTCAATTTCAATTTATTCGAGAACACTGTACCTGTGAAATTACCGCTAAGAGACTACTATTTATATTTCATTAATCACGTAATAATATGAACTACCTTTAGTCACAAATCAGGGTAAATACAAATGTTTTATTATTTCCCAAGCCTGCAAAGGATCTGCGCGCCAGTGATGTAAACGTGTTCTATTCTTTCAGATGTGTACAATGCATAATGTGACGCAAAATCAAGGGGCATGAGTACAAGGGCAAGGGAGTATGTGTGTGTTCTTGAAATCACATCGCCCCATGATTTTGTATTTCATTCTGTGTTGTGTATCCGAAGTAGTACAAATATCTAACATTGTAGGTATATTCAGCGTTATATAACATAAGTAGCTAACAGTGATAACTACTAAAGTTCCTTGCCTTCTTATGAGTGGTCGGCATCAAAGAAAGCGAGAAGCCTAAATTGGGTGGGTGTAAGTGAAGTTTTGTACGGTTTCCATAGATTTTAAAGTTCGGGGCATGTTGCAGAGATTTTGCGGGTTAAACACCCCAGCAAAGGAGGGGTTCTGACGAAATCACCAATAGCAGTCAGTTATTTATATACATTCTAGCAAATTATAAATACGAAAGAAAAAAGAAGAAAAGTGCTGTCCCGGGCGGGATGGAAACCCAGAACTTTCACTCAAGAAGCCGACGTTTTGATCAGTCGTCCACGAAGGCGAACTGCCCATATCGCACAAACGGTTGGCCCAACGTAGATAGTAACGCGGCAAACCAACGGTCAACTGTAATATTGGCGGCTATTTCTTGGAAGGGCCAACAAATCGGGCCAACCTTTGAATAATATTGGTAACCTAACGATTGTCAACGACAATGACGCGTTACACGCAGTGTTGATCCATATTCAGATGACCGTTTTTGCATTCTCTTCGGTGTTACACGTTCCTTGGATGAAAAGTTCTTTAGTGCATGGGATTCGTGCCTCCGACGGTCAGCGACGAGATTTAGAAGTCTGACGCCTTAACCAATCGGCTATGCTGGCTCTTCCAACTGGGATGTTTTTAATCCTTTTGCCGTACGAAGACAATTGAGAACCTTGTTTGCAAAATCTACTAACTATATCAATGTTACTTTTTAATATTGTTTTTCTGTTTTTCATATACAATTTCTGATTTTATTTTGAAGCAAATGTTATATTAAAGCATTTATGTTCATTTGGTAAGATACTTTCTCGTTCAGACTGACCACAAAATCGATTCAGGTGTGAATTACAGCAATAATAATAATAATAAAGTAAAATTGCTATAGTAGCCCTTTGATACAAGTTTATAAATTTTTGAAATGAGGTAATCCATATCGGTTTCAATCCGATATTCGGGTGGGTTTTTGGATCTTATGCTAGAAGTATAAACGCTGTATTGCATAGCCCTTATGAACTTTTTCATAAGGAAATTTCTGGCGGGCCGAAATTAGATCGACATAAGCAATTTAACTGGCCTCTTGGCGGATATTTCTTGTTTTCATACATAGGTTTTTTAACTTTTACCGGAGTAGGTCAGCTGGTGGTTATCTAATCAACTGTTTACCAACGTTGGAACAACGTTTTTCTTATAGTACGCATTGCCAACCAAGTTCTCCGGTGGGTCGACGATGTATTGATTGGTGTGCCAACGCTGAATGCCAATCGAGTTTCTTACTTGGGGGAACGTTGGTTAGTTGTTGGCAAAGTGATCGACCAAGTCTCCACTATTCTCCTACCGTCCGATGATTTGTTCACGTTGGCTCGACCGTCTGTGCTACTTGGGGGCGTGCTGACAAGATGCACCAACCGAGCCCCTCTGCACAACTAGCTTCACCTGCCAACCATATTCTTCCTCCCGGTACCGATTTACAGGGTATTTAAAAATACTGGCTATAATTTGATGGGTGAACTACTCAGAACGAAACTAGGAGAAACTTCCTTTGAACAGCCAAATGCAGCACAATACGGCATTGTCTTGACCAAATTTGTCCCGATTAATTTGGTTCTACAAAGTCTGATTCTTAGTTAACTTATTTGGATTGCCTATAGTCGCAAACATATAGAATCAAAAACTTTTTAAGAAGATGATAGATTAAACGATCAAAACACTCATTAATTCACTCACTCTCTCTCTCACACACACACACACACACTAACTTACTTACTCATATCATTTCACTCACTCACTCTCTCTCACACGCACTCTCATATAGATATACATATATCCCTCTCGAGTATGTTTGAAAAAATAACAATAAACGTGGTTGGGCAAAAAAACTATTAAGGTCGGTAAACCAACGATCTTACGGTTGAATCTAAGAATAAATCTCGGTGGACCAAGTGCGGATTCAGGTCGGCAAAAGCTTTTACGGTTCAGATAGTATCAATAAATATGGTTGGGCCAACATAAAAAAATTTGTGGGCAAAACAACCATTTTCGTTTGAAAACCTAACAATAAAAGTCATTGGGCCAATGTGGAAATTGCTTGGCATCCCAACCGCTGTTTGCCAACGATAAATAATATTATAACATGCATTGGTTTTATGTTGTCAACTCAACCCACTATTCCCCAACGATGACAAACTTTTTCAGCTGATACGCCAACCGTTTATGCTACATTGGTGAAAACGGGACTTTCGAACTTGCCCACATAGCAAAATGACGTCCCAGGGATATCTGACGGATCTCCTGGCAGGATATCGGGACGTCCGTAGGACGTCCTGTTTAAGTCCCGTTTACATCCATGGGAAGTATAGTTATAATTAATCCTTCGTATAACTAAACTAAGGCATATCCTTTGTATAGTTATAATTAATTAAATAATAATAATAGTAAGGTCGATTTAATTTATAGAAATTCCAGGTAGGTAATCCCGCACGGCTTTCCTGGGGACATCCAGGGGACCTCCATACGGGATAAACTGTTTGTATTGCCCACAGAGTTATCACACGGACGTACTTAGGACATCGCTATGGGAGCAGGACCATTCTGACGGTAATGGGATCTAAATGGGACGTACTCTGATATGTGGGTGTATGTACTATCTTTCAACAAAGTAAATCCCATGCCGTGCTGAGAATATTGGAAACTAATCTCGGTATGAAAAATTAAGCTCCCGCCAAACATATCGCATTTTCAGTGCTTAATTTTCAAGTTACTGTGGCAGCAATTAAGAGGAGATATATTGCAAAAGAATTCTCATACTATACATACGTTTAAATGTGTGATAATTGAAAGGGCAAAATAGAAAATCAAAAAAAGAAATAGATAAGAAAAGGAACAGTGCAAACGTGTGTAAGTATTTAATACTAGATCTATTTGAAAAGTAGGCTAGAAAAGCAATGACTCTCTAGTGTAGTTGTCTAGGTACTCCCATTCTGCGCTGAAGGTTGTGGGAACGAAACCGCTTGTCTTCTTGATCTTTTTTTCCAAACTGTATATTATTGAGAACTTCCAATAAATTCGTGTAAATAAAGATGCACCAGCCGTCACTTGAACTGAAAGGGATCATGGGTAATCGAGTTACGTCATGGTCGAGTGAGTCTCACTGTCAGAAATACACTCCTTAAACTCAGCAAGCTCAGTGATTGAACCTTGTAAAATGCCTACCTTTCTGTCAAGATCATAGTTGAACTATAATAGTTCTAAAGCGTTAATCTCGTTTAGACTTCCTTCAGAATCCGAAAATGACGCTAATACTTATACATCATGAATTGTGCAAAAAGTGAGGAGAAACTTTAAATTTTAAACTGGCATCTTTGGCAGCTATACAACCCACTACTGCAAAATTTACAAAACGGAATTTTTTCTATTATTTAAGTGCAATGATTTTATTTTCCGACACAATACCTCATCTATATCGTTGTAATTGTAAAGATTCCAGAATCGATATATAAGTAAAAAGAAATATTTCCCGAAATTAAGACGGGAGTAACACGATTCATTTTAATTTTAAAATCAAATTTAATTTACTGTAAATTTCGTATCTCAGGGCTCCTATCGTCGCTGAGTATGATCCTGAACTGAAAAATTACGTATCGGAAGTCCCTCACTGCGGAAACTTGAGCAAACCAATTTTAAACTATTTGATTTCATGAAATTTCGTATTTTAAAATTTCAAAGGTCGCTGAGTTCGACTCCGAAATAAAAATCTTGAATTACATTATCTACTATGGCCGTAATCCAAACGCCTATATATGAAAAAAAACGTTAGGATTCTTATCTAGTCTCTCTAAACAGCGCTAAGATTTGTTAAGGATTTTTAAAAAGTGAATTCTGAAAACCAAGATGACCATAACCGGTAACATTTTGATTTAAAAAAAAACGCTATGTACGCCAGATGTAGCCCAAGACTTTTAAAATAAAATAAATATAAAAATCAAGTAAACTTTCTTTTCAAAACCATACTAAACTTCCAGAAAATTATTCAGTTAACAAAGATCTAGACATTATTAAGTCGATTTATAAAATGTTTAGTGGCTCTGATATGGTGTACAATTCTGCAGGCGTAATCCCAAATTCATGACTCACTTTGTATAATTATCGTTAGTAACATGTTACAGGCGAATACGAAGTTTCTTTATAATCACGTGTTTTATTATAGCTGAATTCAGAGCTACCTAGACCTTAGGTCTTATAAAATTGTCCTGCTTTTTATATTATAGTGCAGTTTAGTGTTCGATTCGTAAGGCGAATGGTTGGGATTGTCCCCTCTCTAGAAATATCACCCTTAGCTCTGCGTTCCGAAATCTGCCCCTAGCCAGAGGCGTCAAATACAGCATTCTAACGTGTTTGAAATATTATTTCTCCTCTATAAATTGCATAAATCGATCACTGGACTTAACTTTTAAAAAGGAAGTATACTTTAAAATTCTTTCTCACACTTATTTTTCCAGTCACATGCACACACTCCGACTGCTGATCGTGGGGTCCCGAGTTCGATTTCCTGCTCTGTTAACCGATTTTTTCCAAGGCAAGATGGTTTGGAACGGTGCCCATCCAGCATCGTGATGCAATTGGGGAGTGCTGCGAATGAAAGACTGTGGCGATCACAGTAGAGTGCTTCTGCTCTCCTTTCCCAACACGTCTGGTCAGCGTGGGAGCAGCAAACTCTTTCCTACGGGAGAGGCCTCATCAAGTAGTGAATAGCAGGTAAAAGCGGCGACTTTGCAATAAAGATAATCATGTGTGTTCTTCCCCAGGGGAGCAGGTGGTGATCCCAAAGTCCCTGGCAAGGGTAAACCAATAGCGGTTTTCATTGTCTTCAATCTGATAAAAAGGACGTCCCAAGGACGAGACCTACAGTTTAACGTAGACTCCGAACACTGATTCCGCCAGACTCCCCTTGCTGTGGGAGTGTCACCTCGCAAATTCTCGGCCAAAAGTCAGTAGAAACCGTGCAAATCTCCACTTACACTCTCACAGTTTTTACTTTACACCCCCACCGAAACTGAAAATTATGGCGGAATCTCTGACTCCAAACCACTTATATCAACTTGTGTGTTTAGTACGCAATATTAAAAATACTCGACCTTCATGAATTCATTTATAACTATGTCATTCAAGAATGTGACTTCTATATACATGGAACAGACACAAATGGTAAATGAACAGTGCATAAGACGTTTTGTCTCTTCGTTTACGTGTAATTTAATTCCATCGTTCAAGTTATATAAAAGATTTCTTGCTGAAATTTAACATCAGTTTCTAACTCATTTTCTGGATTGTTATTACGAAGCCAAAATGCAAACATTACTGTTTCAAATTTATATAGTTCTAACACTTGCAAAATTATTTTAGTTTTTTTTTTTATTTATTTAAGTAAAGTTCGTATTTGAGAAAGCTAACATTTGTATGCTAAGGCTTAATCAGAACTCTGGTCAAATTTTTCAGGCAAGCGCTGTATTTGTAATGCCCTTCTTATATATTACATGTAGCTTGAGCCAAAGTTGCCTGAAGGTCTTAAATAAAATTTGAATTCTATAATCCACGTTTTTAAGTAAAGCGGTTTAGGGGGTCTGAAACTTTAAACTTCCATTTTACATGGTGTATGGTACTTTATAAGTGTGTCGTTTTCTAAAACAGGGATCCTGTAGTGTTTGTAGTCAATCAAATTTCGGGAAAATTTATTATTGTGTCATTTGGTGATCCTCAATTTTGCTTTTCTTGTATCCTTTTCTTTGGAGTCCTTGAAGCACCAAAATCCATATAAACTCTACTTTCTATATTTTCGGATTTATTGAATAGCAAAGTTAAAAGCATTCATGAACAATAATTCAATCTTGCTTAGTAATAATGGCAGTGAGAAATTTAGATATATTATTTTTAATTCTTTGAGGAAATTCGTGTTAAATTACAGCCAGTTTATATTGTCATTTAATCAAAGGATTATACCCTTTTCTTTTGTGGCCGAAAATGCTGTTATTTCGTTCATCTGTTTTATAGTTAATTAAATAATTCTGTATTCCTCAAGAGAAGTTGTAGAATGTCAACTAATAATTTTTGTTCATTCTAATATTCAAAACAAAAGCTCTTGTCAAGCTTTAAAATTGAATATTGGACCTGTTCTGTCATTCTAGTTTGTTACTACTTTGCCTGAATAATCCTAAAAATAAAAGATAGAATGGATCCTTGGGTTTGTTTCCAAAGATATTAACTCTACAACTCCTAGATTTATATATTAAACAAAAGATTTTCATGTAGTAAATAATGGAGGTAATTAATAGTAACCATTTTATTTTAAAAGAGGTACAAGCTCAGAATAAGTCTTTGCAGTTAGTTTTTCTCAGTTCAGTTTTTGAATGGCCGATTATTTATTTTCAGTTGAGATATCAGGACAACTTTTTTTACGTAGTAACAGTTGTTATTGGGACGTCCGTGAAGTTGCCCCCCCCCCACATGCGCACTAACGATCACTTATAGTGCATCCGTTAGTGCTTCGTTAGTGCTCCTAAGTGCTACCAATTAATTCGTTAGTGCTTCAAAAATACGGCCAGGATTAACAAAAAAGTGCGGGGGGGCAACTTCACGCCACCCCCCCCCCCACCGAAGCACTAACGTTGAAACCTAGCGCGATCGTTAGTGCATCGTTAGTGCTTCCAGAAAACACTAATTGTTACGTTAGTGCTTCATTATTGAGATATAAACAACGAAAGTGTGATGAAGTGCTATTTAAAATACATAGGGAAATATTTCAAGTCTGATTTTTAGCCAACTAAGGCAGCACCAACGATCACTTATAGTGCATC
>JAGDQP010040429.1:0-17299 GCA_022664845.1 Lepisma saccharinum | reverse complement strand
ATATATAAATTCTGAAATGCCGAACACTTGTGAATCACAGTAAAAGCCCCGTAATTTGTTTATTACAGCAGACGACTACTTCACACACGCACCAATTTCTTTTCTTCTTATTTTCCCATGTAATTTGTTTGTCGGAGCAGACAGCCACTTTGCGCATGCACAGAGAGACGAGCAGGGGGAAGTAATCTATATATTTAAATTAATTTTTATAACAATACACTATTGTACTACGTAGAGGGAGCACGTCTCTTCGCAAAATTATTTTTTGGTGAAATTTGTTTCCTTTTTTGGCAAAATTATACGAATTTTATGTATATTTCACACCCAGACAGAACTCGGACTCCCTCCCCCAAAACAACTTCTGGATACATCTTCAAACCGTATTCGGTAAGGAAAAACACAGCTTTCAGACATGGCTGATTATACTTTAATAAAAAAAAAAAGCTAACCGCGTAACAGTTTCGGAATATAAATAATTGCTTATTTTATATATTGAAGTATGAAGAAGGAAGTGATATACTTCCGAAACTGTTACTCTTTAGTTTCTTTTCGTGATATTACCATATAATCAGCCTGGTAAAAAATGTTGTTTTCCTTTATTAAAATACTTTCATAAAAGATTTGTCAAGTCACCAAGCCATATCTACTGGACAGATTTTTATTATTTAAAAATATGTTTGTATTTAGTATTTAGGCCTGGTTTAGTTATCGCATCCCCATTTTCGGACTCATAATGAAAGGGAAAGTCATGTTGAAACATCTTGTGTCCTCGTTTCTTAAGAGTTTAGTACCCAGTTGCTCTCGCTCTCTCCCGAACTCATTTGGCGGCGTTTTGTCATTTTATGGGTCGAAAAGAGCCCCAAGTTGTCCTCCTCTTGTTTTAAAAAAGAATACTTTTAACACTACCCTATATTCATACATAGAAATTTGAAATATGAAATATCATCCATCCGTGGATTGTATTTACTGGGTGAAGCATTAAGCAAGTGAGACATTAAGAAATAATATTTTATTATTCTTTTTTCTAATAGCCACCAAAATACCCGATCTTTACATTACCTTCCAAAATAGCCTCAGCTAATAAAATACCCGAAAGTGGGGTAATTACCCACCAATTGGCAACACTGAGCGTGAAGTTATTAGTTGCTTTCATTCTTACGTTTTTCTAGATACAAAACACCGCCCGGTTTTTCCCGCCATTTTTCGACGTTATGAGACAATTTGAGTTTCGACGTTGTGTAACAAATCTCTCTTTCGACGCTATGAGACGGCTGGTGTCTCATAGCATCGAATCTCATAGCGTCGAAAGAGAGAAGTGTAACACAACGTCGAAAATTTCATGATGCCGTCTCATAACGTCGAAAATTTTCGACGCTATGAGACGATTTGATTTTCGACGTTATGTCACAAATCTCTTTTTCGATGCTATGAGATTCGACGCTATGAGACCCCACGGTACAGATCTGTAGTTGCACTGACAAGTATACATTTTGTAGTGATAGCTCGCTTTTCCAAGTAGGTTGTACTGAGAAGTACAAGCAGATCGCCTTTTGAAATTGTACCAACAAGTACAGGTGAGTCGCTTTTGTTTTTCAAAAGCTGAAAAGTACGGGTTGTGCAATTTAACTTCCTTAAACATTGGAAGCTCAAGAAGTACAGATGTGCAATGTAACAGTGTGTTAGGTTTTTGTATCCGATGTTTCCATATGGTCTCCTCGTAAGCCACTCGGAGACTGTGTGCTGCGCTAGACGTGAAACCCAAGGAGAAAGGGATACATTATTTCGACAAGTCGTCTCATCAGCTGGTAACTGAGCAAATTGAGATCTCTTATATCTATCTTGTTAGCAGCTAGCTCAGTAAATACTGTAATATTTGCGTTCAGCTACTCCTCATATTTAACCTTTCTGCGTGACCCTATTCCTGGCCAATCCTGTTCGTTCTCTCGTGCTTGAAACAGAAAAGACATTTAACTTGAACGTTTGAAATTTTGTAATCTTGTCTTTTTCATTTACCGCAACACGTTAAAAATTTCAAAGTTATTATCTTCTGCCCTTCAATGATACTTATTACTTTAGTTATGATGTGCTCTTGCTTGATTCTTAGCTGCTCCAGCCATCCTAAAAGTGCTAACTTCACTGAACGACAGACTAATAAGAACTGAGCGCCTAAAGTGAGCTTGCGGATACGCCCCGAAGGTTTCCGAAGTTCTCAACATCACTTCCAGTTAACGAACATTTCCGAATCTCGCCTTCTTCTTCATCATCATCAAGTATTCACGAGGTTCCGAATCCCGTGGGCTAGAGCATTAGAGCCTTGCGCAGTAATGTAATTAAAGCTGGGCGACCACCACTTGTTTGTTGGTGTTAAATCAATATAGCAAACGGTGTTGGTTTCAGTGATTCAATACAATGGATGTGTTGTTAATGCTAATTCAACAGAGCACAGGGTGTCATACTAGCACAACTACAGTGCTGAATCACGTTTGTTGTAATACAAATAGTTATGGTCGCCCTTGGACACCGAAAAGTGTTGAATTAACGCAATCATTTGTTTGCAGTGTACGTTTGTGTTTCTTTTAGGCTTTAGAAGCAATGCTGTGAGGTCTTATGGTGACTCTACATTCGGCTAAATTTCTGTGCGTGCACATGTTGGTGAAGACTGTCTCATTACAGCGAAATCAGTGGTTGTTTCTTTGCTACTCCGAACTTTGAAAACAGAAAACGAGACAAAGAGAATATATACGCGTCATTACTTGCAGAAGAAATTAGTATATTTGTTGGCACAATGCGCTGCAGCACGTAAACACACAAATACATGTAAAATACCCGAAATTATTTATATCCGTCTCAATCATTTTCCAACCACTGTTCACAGCGTTGCCAGATACTTAGAACTAAAATTATTTTCATTAGCTTTGTGCGATAAACCTCGAAATTCTACATCAAAATGCCCTAATGTTGTTAAACACAGGTTTAAGAAAAGTGTCCTTATACATGTTGACGAAACATGACATGTATGGATTTAGCTCTAAGCACATTGAAGCAAAAGCTTGAAACAATACTGGAACTCCATTTTTAATATATATCTTTGATTGAAATATTTACAAAATAATCTAGAGACGTTAAAATTCTTGCAAGTATGAAAGAAAATATTTTTTAAAAACTTTTTTCAATCATTTTCCAGAAAAATAAACTGTTTCGAAAATAAGGAAAATGTTTCTAAAATATACCGGAAATATTCCGTGCTATGTGCGTACATATTGAAACGTATGTTGAATTCTAGATCATCCGTAGTTATAGAATCTGGCAACCCTATGACCAGTGTTAGCAATCATATTGCAAATTGATTAAGACAACACATGTAAATCATTTCGGCTCTTATATGTTTCTTCTTTCGTGTGTGTGTTTTAACCTATTTTATTACAGTCTGCTAACAAATATAGTACTGTCTGCAGTAATGAATTATGCGAATATATCTCTTAGTCTTGTTTTCTGTTTTCAAAGTTCGGAGTAGGAAAGAAACGACCAATGATTTCGTTGTTTTGAGACAGTCCTCACCAACATGTACACGCAGAGAAATTTAACCTAATGTAGACTCACCCTTATGCACCCGCTCTGTCCGTCTGTCGACAACTTTTGACTCAGGAACTACAAGTGCTAGCCAAATTCAGTAAATAAATTAAATGAAAGTAGATGGTATACGCATCTTAGCAGAAGGTGTACGCTAATGTCTCAGGGTAACCAGAAGGTATACGGCGTATACCCTCGCCTACAGCACTGGATAGAAGTATCTTCCATGCTACTCTTTGCCAGTCGCAATCAATGGAATTCTGTGTGCGCGCGCCAGACGTTAGTCAGCTGTCATCTGTCTTCATATTACACAATATCCATGCTTAGACGTTGTTTAACCGTAAACATCATCTAAATATACTTTCTACGACCGACCCACTGTGTTTAATGATTCTCACCTTTGCCACATTGCACGCCATTGTGATGAATCGGCAGAAAGATGCAAATTTTAGAAATTCTTAGATTGGCATCATGTGAGCAACAGCGGCGAAAACAAGCATGTACTGGATCTGGAGCTAACGCAATTGTTCCAGTGACACCAGTTTGGTGTATTTTTGGCCAGTCTCTCTAGCAGGGTTGCCACATTTGGTACGATTGTACCAAATTCAGCCCTTTTTGTCATTCATCAACCCGTTGGTACCACGCTAGTATTTTCAGCCCCTTTTGTAAAACAAATGGTCAATTCTACCCAATTTGGCACCATTTAACAATTACTTGTCACATTTTCAAACGTGTGAATAAGACTTTTCCTGCATCTAAAGTTACTCATACTGTTGTTGGATTCTTTAAAAATACTGTTGAACATTTATTCTGTGACGTTGCACCCCTTCTGGCATAGGGCACTCAGAACTCTTCAAAATGCTATATATGCTTCCTATAGCCACGAAAGAGACTAAATTGGGTGCAAAATGGGGACGGGGGGAGGAAGTTCCTAAAGTCGAAATTGTAATGTTGCATTAACATGATAAATTCTACTATAGCAACTTTTTTTTTTATTTTTGCACGCATCTTAGGCTCTCTCATGGCTGTAGAAAGCAAAACATAGCATTTTGAGGAGTTCCGAGTGCAGAAACATGTCTCTGTGCATGTCGCGTGTACAATTAAAAAAAAACACCGTGCCTGACTTACCAAGGGCACTTGGAAGTTAGGTAACTATTTTTATTAAATTTCCTAATGCGTATCTATATAAAGAGAAAGTGTCCTTTTAACACTTGATTTTGCACACGATATAGGAAGTTCTTGATATCAATTAATGAAAATAAGTTCATATTAAATACGTACAACGCCATATAACAGAAGGAGCTTTTGTAAGCTATAACAGCTATTTCCACTTGGAATTTATGATCTCTATTAGCTATATATTCTTATTTTGTAGGTTACAGTAATTATCTTACTACTTCGACTTAGTTTAATTATTTATGACAACTTATTAAAAATGTTTGAGGTTATACATATCTTGATGTTTACACTATTTAGCCAAGTGGGCGTAAATGAGTTACTTAAAGTCAGTTCTTTTTTATTTTTCCATCCTAGACTACGTAGCTGTTTTTAGTGTGTTCTAGCTCGTTGTATTTTTCCAAGGGCCCTTGTTAAGAAAGTGTTCTCTTTTAATTATTTGCCATACATGTTTTTTTTATCGCAGCTATAATACTGAATTAAGTTGTATAAGATGTAAGTTTTCTGCACGTATCTGCTAGAATTTAACTTAATTGCAGTGTTACAGCTGCAATAGGTTATTCTCCGTGGCGAATACTTTTTAAAAAAACAGCACTTTCGTGACTTGGACTCTTGGAAGTGGAGGGGGAAAGTGTTCTAGAACTTTGTCTCTTTTAGTTTCGTGTTATAGAGCCATGTATTATATTGGTGTAGAAAAAAAATGAATTCAGCCCACTTTGCTTCAATTTGGTACTATTTTTCAGCCCACTCCAGATCTAGGACTGTGGCAACTCTGCTCTCTAGCATATTTGGAGAGGCATTTAGCCATACTTATATATGAAATGCTTATATTCCTAAATATAGCTTATTTTATGAAACTCTTTCGCCATTTTTGACCTTTTTTTATTAGCCGTTAAATTAATTCTACAAATACGTGTACTTAAAAACATTTGATTTTTGTTTCCTCCTTTTTTAAATGTAATCTGTTTCTTAAACAAATAATAAGAAGTGAACCCAGGCTCAAGCTTTCATTGTGGCATCAACATTGCATTCATTCATTCATTCCTTGTCAATCAATCGAGTTTTTGGAGATCATATTTTCGTTCTTCGCGATCCACGGGGACATTGGAAATAATATAAATAATGAGTATTGCACATGATTTGGCGTCTAATTTGGACTATTGAGATAACACATAACAATGATTATCTTTAGTCAATTAAACATATTTTAATAACCCTGTTGAGCTTGACTGCAATTTTATAAATGATAATAATAATCGTCACCATTCTTGGTAAAAGTGTCCTGTATTTTTATTTGTAAAAAATGGTCACCCTAACCTAACCCAACACTGGAACGTATACAAGGAAGACGAACTATTACGTCAGCAGATATATGTGTGGTGAGTTATGCCTTCAGGTACATAACACTATGAATCAAAACTGAGATTCGACGCTCATATTGTTCAAGTTAACGCTTCAAGAAAATTAATATGTTTTATTTTCAGACAATGGTACTTATTTAATAGCTCAGCTATATACGTATTTCTGTACAAGGTGCTAATTCGCCCGAAATTAGAATTTGCTTCAGTAATTTGGACTATCGTTGGGGTCACTTTAAGTAATAAAATAGAGGATGTTCAAAAGTTAATTGTCAGAATGGTTTGTCAGAAAGCGAAACTTAATTACTTTGATAATAATTATAATTATAACTACTGGCTAAATCTTTTTCCTCTAGAAATGTTGAATGATAGAAATAATGCCAAGTTTATGTGCAAGGTAATTAGTTATAAACATGTCACACTACATACTTAATGAAACTAGTGTTAATGTGGCTTTATAAAATATTAGAAAATATTTACCTTTATCTGCTGTTAATAACAAAAAAACATTTATAAAAAGACTTGTACAAAATTATAACAAAAATCATATGTTTTCATTCTAAATTTCTCCGTGACGTGCTATATATTCGATTTTTTGCTGTTCTTATCACATTGTAATAAACAAACCAACTATTATTTGAAAAGGAGAAAAATATATGTTCCATTTTCATATATATTTTGGTACGTCTAATTTTTAAGAATCATAATCACTAGTATGATCAGACATGAAGCCCGTTGTAAAATTTTCTTCATCACTATTGTGCTCAGACATTAAATCCATTATATCGATACCGGTAGTAGCCTGATCATTAGAACATGTCATCTCAGGGGTAGTAGAAGCAGATAATTCCTCCATCTTGAATGGCAATGTAGAATGTATTTTCTGATGGCCTTCCGATGTTGAATATTCAAGGAAATTAACCCACAAAGGAGCACGGTCAACTGTTCCAGATTTATCATCGATAGTCGACACAATTTCACCGCTCATCATCACACTACTGGTCATAACAGTACTTCCATTTGTTTCACCATTACTTGGAACTGTACTTGAATTCTTAGGTTCGAACTCAATCTGGGTGGAGTCCTCGACAGAATCCAGACAGTCAACTTCGGATTTTTCGTCATTACATGACAATTTCTTCAAAGAAGTTCCCTGCTCTGCTAGGTATTCTGCAACTGAATCATACCAGTCGTCCATTTCCGTACGTGAAGTTGTTTCTCGTTGTCCTGAGGATGAGTTGCTATTTTGATAACAAGGTAACGTTTTAAGATGGTCTTTCAAAGGGGAATTATTGCTGTCGCTGTCGGAATCCTGTACACAAAATGTTTGAGTATCGTGTTTCCATCTATTGTACCAATAGTTATAATTTGTTCGATGAAGTTGGATTCCGACCTGAGGAGGTTGCTTTACATCGTCACAGTTAACCGGTAATAGGTGACTACACATACAGATTCTTTGTTCGTCTCCTCTACAATCATCTAACTTAATTTTCTTGTGCAAACTTGTATTTTCAGCTCTTACTGGGACTGTGAGTAAACTATTATTGCAGTCAGCTCTGTGATTCGTGTCTGAGTTTAAATCTGGGCGTCCTTCTCCTACTCCATCTTGGTAAGTCTCTTTAAATCTAACCACGACGGTTTCATTATTTTGCAATATTATTTGATTCTCTTCCGGAGGCAAGTACCACAGATTATTACCATGTAGTAAGAAAAGTATAATATCATTATGAATATCGAAAGTTTGTTTAATTCGTCCTTGCAGATCGAGGATTTTAGAGTTTGGTTGGGCATTCACACACAGTAAAACCTTTCTTCTAAAGTCACTGAATAGGACAGAAAGATCCACCACAATACGAAATCTTGAAGTGTCAGTCATTTTGAAAAGTATTATATCAATTTCACAAAGCGCTAAATCAAGCAAAACTTGATTTTACATTATTTCGTTACGAGACCTGCCGTTTCAAACTAAAACACAGAAAGAACATTCTCTTCACTGGGATTTATGAAATTAAACCTATATCAAGGTATGTAAATAACCTATATAGCTGCCTGTCCCTTCAACAATTCGCACAAAGATGTTACCTTGCAAAACATTATATTTCAATTTTAGTTGCTCAAGCCATTGGATTTATAACCAGAAATTGTTGTAATTTAATTGTCATTAAATATTGTAGAGTTTCTTGATAAAATTTAATTTTTATGAGTCCATTCTTGTCGTTTGGTAATTATTTCCAGAGTCGGTTTCGAGTCAACTGGCGCTTTGTTCCAAATGTTCGATGCGCCCTTATAAATAGTAATTTAATTTTCCGAACTCGTACAATAACAATAGCAATTTCATGAATTTCACTGATATGCCAATTCTAAAGTCTCGAAACAACTCAAGTCAGCATTTGTGGTGCCCCTATGTCGGCGTACTAATTGGCTTAAGATAAAGCGCGAGTATTTTTGAAGTACAATAGAAGTCCGGCACGTTCGGGACCGACCCGGTACCGAATTACCGAAAATGCTGGACTATCGGAAGTTACTTCTTACTACTAGTATAGGCTAAGCCGTACAGCGAAAACAATGAACTGAACCTGTGTGTGGTGACAGCCGAGTAAAGTCCGAACGCTTCCGATTGATTCCGAACAATGCTGATTGCGTTTAACAGTAGCAGCCGCGTAGTGGACACTTTCGAGTGGTTTCGAACCGCGCCAAGCGCTTTCAACTGTCGTTCACAAACGTTTACAGAAAAATAAACCTGGGATGGTGCCGGACAATCGGGCGTTCCGGACTGATGGATGCCGGTCTATCGCACTTCTACTGTAGTAAGAACAAATTCATATTTAGCGTTTATCATTAAAATAGCGTACTTAGTGAAAAATACCGATATAATGATTCTACTGCTATTTTCAAATTTTTAATAATAAAAATTTGCTTCGAAAATTTGTCATAGATAAAGAAATAAACAGCTAACAAAATGAAATTAAATAAAGTAAAATAAAAATAAAATCCTAATTCTCAAAATTTTTGCGCTATACTATTTTACAAGTTTCGATACACTCGCGCCCGAAATGGTTGGCGCCCTGTTCGAAGGGACAGTTCGAGAACTCCTCGAGCCGGCCTTGGTTATTTCTTTTCATTATCTTCATGTCACACCCGTGCGCAACAATCCTATCGCACAGAAAATAATGATTTTTATAAAATGGGTACAACTTGTAACAGGGTCATTCTGAAATTAAGGGGAAATTTGAGTCTCTCGATTCATTTGGCCAAAAAACGGTAGATTCTATTTTTAAAATCTATTGCATACATAGAAAGGAACAAAACATAGGGTTATAAAATCTCTGTCACGAAAGGATTTTGCTCCTAAATTTAAATAAAATTTTATACTTACTGTATTTAAGTGACTAAAAAGTACTATAGAAATGTCACCTCCATGGAATGTCTCCAACCACGGTTTGAACAATTTAAAGGTTTGTAATAATTATTAAAACCACAGAATTCTGTTTTCCCTTCCCCAAAACAAAAATCTTATTTTGTAAAAAAAGATGGTTGAAATGAAAAAAAAATCATATTACTAAAATTCTCTGAATTTTGTCTCCATGGAATGAGCAACAAAGTTCTGGTAAAATCCACCAGGCAGCAGCACGTGCTTCACTCTGTTTTCTAGACCATCTCTAGTACACCATTTTGATTGCAGGATTCTTTGTTTGTATATTTCAAGAGTGCTTTTATTTAAACTAGAGCCTGATGCAATAGTTCTTTGTCTGTCACTTCCATGGCTTCTTTCAAGTGTGAAGTTTTATTGATATATTGAATTATCTTCCCGAACATTGTGAATAGAGTAAATTTTTATTTGAAACCAACATCTCATAGTCAAGCCTTTCATAAGTTAGGTTTTACTGGACAAAATAGACAAATTTGTCACCTCAATAGATGTCACCTCCGTGAATCAAGGACCATGTTAAAAAACCTCCCAGGTGGATTAAAAATATGGTTCTTGAACTCTGTTCGCAGTAATTCACGGCCATATAATTGACCTTATATTTCAATTTTGGAACTCGAATTTCCCCTTTATCTCAGAATGATCTATAGCAAGACTTTCAGCTCATATTTTGGTAATTTTCGGGCCATAAATGCATGTATATAAATTTACAGGTCATAGAAACTCGAGCTAAAATTAATAAAAGTATCAAAATTATGTACATAGCGTTGACAAAAGGAAAGATATAAACCTCACAAATATCAGTTTTAAGATTCAGTTAATGATGTCATAAACTCAACAAAAAATTTAATTCATTACGCAGTATTACTTTTTTTTAAAAAAAATGATAATATTCATAATCATAGAGTTACGAATAGAGTAGAGACAGCTTTCATGACGTCACATGAAGCCACATTTAGGGTTCAGCGACGGCCAAATTGTGTGGCCCATTAGAGTCCCTCTATACCGAGTGTTGCGTATCAGACGGTTTCCTCTTTGAAACACATATTTCTGTCGTGTGACTATAATGTATAGCACAACACCTCTGGGACATTTTCAATTCTCTGCGAAACAGCTGTCATTTCGAACAATGATAGCTATTTTGGTGATTTCATCTGACATGCGCGCTTCTCATTAATAATATTGTCTTCCCATAAGAAAGAATGATCAGGCAATACTCGGTATAGAGGGTCTCTAAATATGGGACCAGTCAATGTGGTGGAAGTGCCTCCTTCCTTCCGTCTCTTGGCTTCACCCCATCGCTAAGACAACACCCTCACGCTACTTCTATTCTATTCATAACTCTATGTTCACAACCATTCCTCGTGATTTACACTCCAGTCGCCGCAGTAAGGATCCCGGGCGGACGCCATCTCGTAGCGTTGTTACGTAACACATGTGCAGTGTAAATACAACTCCCAAATCACCGTTTGCCATGTCGAACTGTGCATGAGTTGTTAAGGCGTCGGCTTGATGAGTAAAAGAACTCGGGTTCGAATTCCGGCGGGAGCAAGATATTTTTTAAAACTTTTTCTTTCAAAATACATGTCTATCTGTTAATATTTATAATTGCTTTCTTGCATTTTTCGTAGATTACCTTAGATTAGTAACCATGGATTAGGGTAGGTTAGGTAAGATGAGGTTTGGTTATGTATCTTTACACTTTCTTTCTTTTTTTGTCTTTCAAAATACATTTCTGTTTGTTCACATTTATTAGTATTAATTGTGGGACTTAGAATCTCCATTCCAGAAAATTTTACGGGAGAGCCAATAGAAAATTTATGGTGGGAAATATTAGTGTAAGGTTACTTTTTTCCTGTGATTCCTACGCGAAAAACTACAAAATATACAAAGAATTAGGGCTTTACCTTCATTAGACGTTTTAATGTATACAATTCCATCAAAATCTCGGTTTCCCAAACAATGGAGTTTGCAGCTTTTGCTTCTAAGTCCCACAATTGGTATCTTGCATTATTAGTAACCATGGGTTAGAGTAGGTTCAGTAAGGTCAAGTTCGGATATGTATCTTTATATTTTCCGTTTCCAAATTCCGGGGTCCGTACTGCGGCGACGGGCATGTCGTGATTTATCCCAGGGTGGGTGTTAGACGTGACGTCATTGACCCAACCAAGATTAATAGAAGATGGGCCAAAATTGAAAAACCTAAATCAGAACGTACCAACTTCATGCACATCCAGAATTTAGGAGAGTGCTATTTATTCGTAACTTTGTATATTGATATGCTAATTTGATTAAATATATACTATTAATTAAACAACGCAAAGAAGAATAAAACCTTTGTTTTACAAGCTGATCACTTTTAAGTTTTCTCCACTCGTTTAAATTCCGATTTAAAAGTAAAGTAGTTGTTATAGAGTTAGGAAGAAAATAGAGAGAACATAAATTACGTTACATGAAGCCAAATTACGGTTCATCGGCAGCCATCTTGTGTGGTCTCATTAGAGTCCCTCTATACAGAGTTCTGTGAGGATGCCTTTTTCGATAGGAGGATGAGTACAACTCAGAGAGGCAATACTCGGAAAAAGAGGGGCTCTAAATATGGGGCCAGTTAATATGGCCGAAATGCCTCGTCCCTTCCGTCTCTTGGCTTCATTCCCCTCTCCATCAAAACAGCCTAAGGTTCCCTCTATTTATATTCCTAACTCTATGGTTGTTATGCTCGAATTGAGGTTTTCAGAAAATAATTCCAGCTCCAATTTTTATAGAACTAATATGTTGCTTCACACCTGACGTTATTGACTTCTCCAAGTCTATTATAATTAGAAAATTGGTCAAAAATTCGAAAGCCTGAATCCGAACGTACCAACATCAGTCTGAAATCTTCGTGTGCACAACCAGAATTGAAAATAGTGAGAAAGACTTAAAGTGAAAGTGATCAGATTGTAAAGCCGAGGTTTCACTCTTTTTTGTTTAACTAACACAAACAGTTAAACCAAATTAGCATACCAATCTTTAAATTGTGTCTAAAGAACACTCTTCTAAATTCTCGCTGTGAATGTACATCAAGTTGGCGGACTGACGTTGTTACGTTCGGATTATTTGTATTTCAGCTTCCTCTAACATCATTAGATAAGTCAATGACGTCACTTGTGAGGTAACCTCTTGCATCCTAAAAACAATTTGGGAGAAGATTAAATACAAAGTGCGGATTCATATCACGGAAGCTACGAAAAGCAGGAATGGAAGACATTACACTGTCCACGGAACGCCCAATTAAACGTAAGTGGTCTAGTAGACCAAGATATAAGGCCGCCTTTTCATGTACGAACTCGCTGCGTGTTTCGCTTGCGATTTGAATGAGTAGTGAATAGAAATCCGTAAGCATGTATTTCTATTGGCTACTAAGCCAAATAGCACGCAAAATATGCAACGAGCGCGTACATGAAAAGGCTACCTAATTTGTGCTGTAACTCCAAGTTGAAGCACCCAGCTGATATCTCTTATGACGTTCCATTCAACTGCTTGGTCATATAATAGAATTCAAAGAAAAAGAGGGGATCGGTCATGTTGCCAACTACTTACAACATTTATAAAAGTACAGAGAAAAAGGTTCAATAGAAAATATAAAAGCGTAACATTTGAATAAAGAGGAAATGAATTGTATTTACATTGCCTCGTGAGGGAATTCATTTGTAGTAAATTCACACACAACACAATAAGTCATTAGAGGTAGCAGTATTACAGAACGAAGTACTCACATCTACAGGTTCAAATACTTTACAGCTGTTGAAATGTAGGGAGTATTCTGCATAGTTTCTTCAGAGGATATTGCAGAAGTCGCGACAAATCTTTTAACTCAAATACCAACTTTATGAAATCAATCGGACCTACTTTCTTTAAAAACAAAACAAAAATACTGACTTTAAATCATGAACTTTGGATAAAATGTATTCCTCTTTCGAGTTATCTAACGTATATTCAGTTAAGTTTTATAGATATCCATTTTATGACACACTACGCACTAAGAATTCGAGTCCAAAGAACACTAGTGTACTACATAAATTGAGTTTCGACTTTTAGTATTTATTAAACTAAAAGGTAGCAGTACAGTACTATTTACTCATCTGAACGAAGAAATCCAAACGAAGAATATATTTTTAATAGGAATATTTTCACACATTAAACCACATACACACGATATATATCATCATCATCATTATCCTCATCCATATAGCTCCTGAAAAACGCTTGATTTCATCTACCCATCTTGCATTTGGACGTCGTCTCGGTCTTTTCTTTTCTCTAGGAATCCAATGCAGTACATTTATCGTCCACCTTCCATCTGTTCGTCTAGTTATGTGACCGGCCCATTTCCACTTCATCTTCTTCGCAGTCTTGATTACATCCTCTACCTTTGTTTGGGTGCAAATCCATTCGTCTTCCTGTCCCTCCTGGTTATTCCTAGCATGCATCTCTCCATTGCTCTTTGTGTTACTCTCAATCTTTGAATCCTTTGCGCATTCAATGTCCAAGTTTAGCAGCCGTACATCATCACGGGTAAGACACATTGATTATAAACTTGACGAATTACACACATTGGTAGTTTGCTTTTGAAAATAAAGTGTAGTCTTCCAAACGAACTCCACGCCATTTTACATCTTTTATTTATTTCAGTCAACTTGGCATTCGATGTCTTGAGCTGCCCTGGGTAAATATACTCATCAACTATGCCTATTGGCTCTCCGTTAATCTTTACTTCCTTCTTTGCAGCATGTTGATTGTACTTTTGTTTTACTTAAGTTCATTTTAAGGCCTATTTCCGAAGTCTCGTTACTCAGTTCTTCCATTCAGGTTTGTAGTTCTTCTGCACTTCTAGTAAACAGGAATCGTAGGTGTTGAAGATATTCACCATTAATTTTTATTCCCACTTCATCCCAGTTTAAATTTTGGAACACACTCTCCAGGACCGCACAAAACAGTTTTGGAGAAATTGAACTCCATATACAGAGTGTCCCAGTCATATACGCAAAAATGTCGGGAAATGATTTGTCACATCAAATTAAGAATAAAAGTTACTATAAACATGGTTCTGATTTCGCTTCGTTTTGGAGATACAGCGTTTCCAGCTTGGAGCCCAACGTCAACGCCTTATAATGGAAAATAAATGATTAATTCTCAATAAATCAGAAACGATACATTCAATTAAAATTTCGCTTGTTGAAATTTGTTGCTACCAGCATTGTGCATATGTGGAGTGAAAACACTGTGTCACGGTATTGTCAGTGTTGCCAACCTGGTATAACTTTTTTTTTCAAACGGCACTACGTTGAATGTTAAATTTAACAAATATATATTTATATTATGCCACACCCTGTATTCGTGAATCTCATTTATGACCTTTAGTTCTTCAACATTCAACATGGCCAGTGAGATCGAAGATGTCCCACGTGCGAAGTTTACTCTCTCATTTGATTCCTTCAAGCTGATGGACTGGACGTGGTTGCGATTCATTGGAAAGTGTGTGGTGTGTACAGAAATAAGTTCGTGAGAGTCTGTTCTATACAGAAAAGGTCTCGAAAAGAACGAACTCATATACATGATGAGGCATACCATACTGCCGGGAATGTTCTTCAAGAGGAGGTAAAAAATCTGCTGCTCCTTCTAGATCAGTGAATGAATGAAAGTGAAACTTTGAGTATTCAGTAAAGTAGCAGAGATATGAACCAGAGGCGACTTATTCATATAGGAACTGAGGATCTTCCTACAATCAAAAGAAAAATACTTAATAATTAACTGTTTCTCCTGAAAAGTGTTAGCATATAGGGATGTATAGAATTTAGTTAAATAGATGAGCAAAAAAATGGCAACTCTGAATCGAGGAAACTAATGCATTGCCATCTAGCGGTCAAATATCGAACGCAATTGTTCATATCTTTTGAATGGGGGCGGGGAGTCATCAGGTTGATTAGTTTCAGTGCTCGAAGTGGGTTAGAAAAGGTAAATGAACGGTTGCAGAAGTGGGCTAGAAAAGATAAGGGTACGCTTGCGCCTAGTGGCGGCGATTGTCTATTGAAAGTACAAGCAATGAGCTCCCAATAATCAAAAGGTTGGGATACGTTAAATCCAAAATGAAGAAGGTAAGGGCACGGTGTTCCCCCCAACTTGGAGAACTGTTTAGTTTCTACATTATGTAAAAGGCGCGAATCGCTACTGGTGAATTTTATTTTAAGGCCTTTAGGCAACTATGGCTCAGGCCGTATAGATGAATTGGTGGAATGAAGAAAGTGGGAGGAAACTGGAGAACCCCGAGAAAACCCACGCAGACGGTGTTTGTCCACCACAAAGCCCACATGACATGAGCAGGGATCGATCCGACGACCCCTAGAACAAGAGGTGAACGCTCTACCAACTGAGCCACCGTAACGTAACTTTTGTATATCTTGGGCATTCTTGTGTTACTCTTGTTTTGTCTCTGTGCATCTGACCACCGGAGGTTAAAAAAAACGTAACCCTCGTAGATATGTACGAGAAATTTTTGTGCAACAAATCTCTCCTCAGATGGGAAAATATTTCAAATACAATTCTGCCCTCATCGTCAGTTATCCAACAGTAGAGCCCTTAACAAGCATTTCAACTGTATTCATTTCTCATTTGCAGCTAATAAATATGAAATCTAATCCACACTCAATATTTTCGATAATACAAGTCAAAAACCTTCAATTCTTTAGAAACGAAAAACAATAATTTTCTTTCAAATCAAGTTTATTACAAAATCAATTGGAGAAACTATCACAATATACATGATTTTTCTTTTCATGATTACCCAGCTCAACATTTTCAAATATCGATTTTCGAAAATTCTATTTTGTTTTTAAATTGGTTCTACTATAAACAAAATCAGGTTCAATATTCATCTACATTTTATTGACCAAGTTAAATGTACATACAATTTTCACTATTTTAGGAGTAATATGTAGATCTTGCTTCTTTAACCCACACAAATTTAAGAAGAAAGGAGGATTTCAACTTCTCGTGTAAATACTAAAACTCTTTGTCCTTTTATATTATTCGACAGTGTTGTGACCATTTTCCAATTCTAATACTTCTCTAAAGTTCAAAAAGACTTAATTTTGTTTGATTTTCACGCTAGTTCCAAAGGAATTTACTCTAGAACATTCTAGAAAGACTTTCTAAGTCTTGTAAAAAAATATATCAAACCATTTACTGTACAAAAAAGAAATTACGTATTTGTAAAATTCCATTAAACATTGCACTTTAGTACCCGAAGACTTTTCATACAAGTTTGTATGAAACCAAATTAAACATTTTTGCTTCTGGTTTGTTCATACAATATAATTCATATTGCCTGAACAATTGCACGTCCCTGTCACTCGTTCACTTTGTCCAATGGTAGACATTTTGCCTATTTTAACAGCCACTAGACCAATATATTTAAGTGTATGTATTACGAAAGCTCTGTAAGTTAAAACAAAAGAAACTTACATTAAAATACTGTAAAAGTTATCTAGTTTAAGGAACTTCAGATAAGCTACAAGAAATTAACTAGTCTTGCAACAGAACATGGATTTAAACTTTTTTTCGTGGTAAAACGCTTATTCCTGCTTTTTCAATTGTTACATTTACTGGAGTTTTAGCAAGCGCCATTATATTTAGCTGAGCGCTCATTGGTTTCAATGAATTGCAGAGCTTCTTGGAAAAATGTCCTCTTGGCGGGATTATACGTTCTTCGTAGAGCTAGTTCAATCTC
>JAGDQP010040428.1:0-17300 GCA_022664845.1 Lepisma saccharinum | reverse complement strand
TCATGGGGATGATACAGTCTTTCTGAGGAAACGTTTCTGGATTGGACAATTCTTTCTCAACACAACTATTGTCCTACACGTATTTAAAATGTCCCAGAAGTTAAGCACAAAATAATAAATTCACTACGAAAACATACCGCCTTTCCGCAGCTATCAAGGAAAATAAGTTTCATGATATTTTTAAAAAATAAATCACATTTAAAAAAGCTTTTATTATGTGTGTTTGCTTTAAAAACTATTATTTGTAACTCCTCTACCTATTGCTCTTCTTGTGAACATCCTTCTGCTTTACATGTTACAGAGCTGACAGCGGGTCATTTTGAAGACCCAACCTGACCCGAACATAGGTGACCCGGTTCGAAACTTGACTTGATTAACCTAGCCTGGGAACTATAATGAATTTTGAGCGTTGCATTTTTCGTATTCTGGTGTAACGCCTCCGGTCCTGGTCACCCCTCTGCTTTGCCTACAACTATCTAAATCGTGTCTTAGACTCAGTCCGAGTTCCAAGGATTCTATGACCTGGTCCATAACTTGACCCTAATGACTCGGTGACCATTTAACTTATTTCTGTCATTGTTGGTCGTTCGCTCTTGTTCATATCACTCTTAATTTTTCACTCTTGTTCATATCACTCTTATTTTTTTCGCTCTTGTTCATATCACCCTTAATTTTTCGCTCTTAATTTTTTCGCCTTTCTTACTGCGTATCTAGATTCTGTCGCTCTTTTATTTATCGTTCTTGTTCCTCTTGTTTAGGTTCTATGTCTCTTCATGTTATCGTTCTTATTCCTGTTAACTGGATTTCTATGATGACTTCCACTTTACGTTTCTATTTTCATCTTTCTTTTCATGTTGCTCTTGTTCTTATAGACTTCTTTCTACCACACATGCTCTTATCCAATTTATTGCTATCACTGTAGCACTACCGCTCGTGTTTACATCACTCTTGTACTTGTACCTCTAGCCCTCTTTCACGTGGCGCTTCTTTCTGTAGCATCTGTACATCTGGTTATTGTAGCACTTATTCTTACCGTAAATGTTTCAGTACCTCTTGTTCAATTTCCTCTTGTGTTCCTGTATCTCCTCTGCTATATAGCAGACGATCAAATCTTATAAAATCTCATTAAAACATTCTCGTGAAAATAATTTTCGAACGAACTTAATGAAACTTAACGGAACTTAAAGTAAAGTACAGTTGAACCTTGGTTATCCGGTCTTCCTTAATCCGTATTTGTGGATAACCCGAGTTCAAGTCTTGAAATATCTATGTAATAGTTTTGTTTGTATTTATTATCGATGTTATACGTCTCCGTCGAATTTATCTGCATATTTTTCTGTACAAGTACACAGCCAACTAATTCAGCCCTATGTAAAACTATTCTCTATAGGTCTACTATTTTTTCTAATCAGTATTATTGTGAAAATAAATATACAGTAGTATCTAATAGAACTATGTATTTATCCTCACAACTTCCGGATTACTTACTCACATTAACAATCAGTTCAGATAATAAAGTTTACAGTGTAGCCTATTTTCTGGAAGGCCACACAAGAGAGATCTGAACTTTTAGACATATTGCAAAGTTAACATAGAAATAATTTTAATCAAATTATGGAAATATGTTTAGTTATTGTTCGTGCAGTGTTTTTTAATATCGCTTTTGTTCCTATCAGTCCTGTATTGTCAATCTTATTCTTATTATTTTAGTTTCTATGGTTATTTTATCTTTCCTTTCTACTCTCACTGTTCTTGTTCCTGTTGGTGTAGTTCTTGTATTCAAGTTTGTATCAAATTTCTTTCTGTCTCTTTTGTTCCTAACACTCTTCTTCCTTTAGTTTTTGTTCATGATGAGTTTGCTCCTTTCTCTCTTACTCCTGTAGTTCGTTTCTATCGCGCTTAAAAGTACCGTTCGTGTTCCGAACTTGTATCAAACTTGTTCGCGAGTTTCATCATATCAAACGTGTCGCGCTTATCCACTCGTTTACCTCAAGTACATTTTACAGAGATATCGCTTGGACAGAAAATGATATACACAAAGTGTTTCGGAAAGTATTTAACGATGTCTTATGTTTATATTTGCAATTGAAAATCAAGCACAAATTCAAAGAATCACTCAATTCTTTCGGATGTTTCATTTTCACACTCGAAAAAAATAATATGCTTGGAGTAATAATAAAATCCTATTTGTCATCATTGAAATTGGGTCAGCAATACTATGGATTATAAATACAATACAAGACTCGCTAATCATGTATTGTCATAATTACAATAGACTACTGTGAACAATATTTTATGGTAAAATTCTTGTTTCATGTGAAATTAGGAAGATGTTTTGTGATCACTCGCTCAGCTAATACGTTACCTCTGTTACCTTTTAGAAATCTATCTCCTCCGAAGTTTCTGGAACGATGATCACCAATATTTGTACAGTGGTAGTGGTTGTGGAGGAGAAGGTTTATAGATCATGAAATTAACAGAAGCTTGTAATGGTTTTCATGGTAACGGTACTCAAAGAAAAAAAGATTTTTCACGAATTACGCAAGAACGGCTGGACATATTACATCCAAATTCGGTGTTCTGGTAGAGTGAACAACACTCCATGTTTTAGCCACACCATGACTTTCACATTATTACAGTTTCCATGGTAACGAAACTCAATTACTAAAACTTACATTCGTGCCTCCTGTGAAAACGTTTAAGTTAATTTGCTTTAGATTTAGTATGAGTGTAAAGGACTCAACCCTTCAGACTTGAACCACATCAATACTATCAAAGTATTTACAGTTTCCATGGTAACGAGACTGAATTTTTAAATACACCATTACGTAGGAATCAATGAGCGGATTACAGCCAAACTTCACACAATGATGTATCCATAACCAAAGGTCGAAGGGGTTGAAGGTCCCTCTGTCATATTGCATCTATAAACAAAGGTAAGGCGTTCAGGGGCAATAGTAAAAATACGTGAATCACTTAGTTACGGCGGCCATTTTGAGAAATATTTATATGTTAATATCTCGCGTTCTAATTGTTGTATGAAGTGGAAATAAACGACACCTTACTCAGGACTGCACCAGGAAGTAGAAAACCCAGTCAGAATAGCAAATATATGTGACGTCACAAAGTACAAACCACCATCTTGCGAAATAATTAAATTTAAATATCTTGCATTGCAGTAATAATATCGAGATGGAATAAAGGAAGCATAGCTCAGAATGGAACCGGGAACCTTATGGATCTATGTTAATAGGGAAAACAGGTGACGTCATATACTTTATGGCCTCTATCTTGAAAAATATTTATATTTGAATATTTCCGAATCTAATGGTCGCATTAATATGAAATAAACGATGTCTTGCCCATGATTGCATCGGTAAAAAGAAGCTACAGTCGGAATGAAAAAAATATGACGTCATAAAGTACACTCCGCCATCTTGGGAAATTATTAAGTTTCAATATTTCGCATTTTAATAGGGGTGTCGACGTGGAGTAAACAAATTGTAGTTATGCTACTTAAACTTTACGTGCTTAAGGAAACGTAAGGCATCTTGGGAGGTAAAATGCCCCTGTCCTCTGCCCTGAAAATATATTTCAACCCTGGCGACCTATAAGGCTTACTGTTTTACTGGGATGTAAAATACTCTAATTAAAAAGTAATTTGTATCTGAGACGAGATTATTACTTCCGGTAAAACAATCTGTTTCGCATTATAAACGTCAACTCGCTCAGCTCAATTTTTGTAGACAGCGCCAAAGGTGAATGTGTCCTAGTTAGCATTATAGGTTTTAAAGTGCATTAGACATGAATGCATAGTTGAACTACCAATGGGGGAATTGTGCCTGACCTTACTATAGACTATAGTTAAGACAACTATATACATTGTTAGAAATTGACCTAGGGTACTATTCAGTATTGTTGTGTAACTATACATATCTATATAATATGGTCAGACATAATAACCCCACTGCATGGTAATTCAACTATGCATTGTTGTATAATTAGCTATAATGCTAACAAAAAATCTTAGTAATTTAACTTGAAACAGGAATTTTACCATAAACTGTTGTTCACAGTATTGTAATGATGACAATATACCTAACCATGTGTGTTATCATAATGACAATACACAATTAGCAAGCTTGTATTGTATTTGCAACCCATGTCCCAGTTTTAACTATGACAAATAGGATTTTATGATTACCCCAACCACACTACTTTTTGAGTTATACCAACAATATTGTATTGTTGAATTTACAATATTTTATGTAAGTGACCGTAAACATTGTGCTCATATGCCTCAATTGGTCGGCCGTTCATAAACAATAACATGTTATATTTTGCACTCATATTGACATCTGCAAGTAAATTCGGAAGATTTTCTTCTTCATCCTTAGCTACTCCTCACACATTCTTCTAATTTCTCTAGATTCGAACAAAGAACATGACTTCCAACCGTACGTAACTGTATTGTTCTAGTGGCGATACTTCTTCCATTTTCTGCACATGCGCATCGAACAACTATATAGTATTATTCGAACAGTATATTGTCAAACATGTAGGTCATGAAGGAATATGATTCAATAAGCTATACATATGATTTTTCCAGCAATGCAAAATTTAACTCTAATTGTTTAGGAATTACAATTATACAACAATACCAGATATAGGTAACTCAGAACAAAGGTATCGGCACCGTAACACAATTATCGTTACGATTACTATAAAATTTTACAATACAGTTTAGCAATGCAAATATAGCTGGATTTACTAGTTGTTTTTTTTTTTAGTTTTTTTTTTCTGTGCGAGAAGGTTGATCATGACGATGAAAGTTAAAGAAATAGTTTTAGGTGCGATTTGGGTAAATAAAAAGTAGCTTCGAAGCAAGAATTTATATTGTATTTCCTTTTTTAATTGATTGTGAACAGAATAACCAAATGACCTGTGACAAAGTGCAAACACTGTTTCAATATAAAATATAGGAATATCGAAAATCTGTTATGAAAGACTCTATGCCGAGCGGCCGTGGCCAAGTGGTAGTGCGTTGGCTTAGCATTCGGAAGGTCTTGGGTTCAATTCCAGCGGGCGACCATTCTGACAGAAGTTTTCCCATAGTTTTTCCTAAGTCACATTAGGCAAATGCCTCGATGGCACCTTCAACTTAGACCCTGGCCCACACCTTGCCGCATCATTTCCCCTCCTCTATCCCGTCCTGAGACTTAAATGCTTGAAGGCCATCAATAATTTCAAATCAATGAAAGACTCAATAGAGCGTCAGAGGTGAATATTCAAAAGAAAGCTTGTTTTTTTAACGGACAAGAGTATTTTTGTCCTGTTTTAATTTAACTTTGTCTGTCTAACTGTGACGCAGGTTGGTGCCTGAACCGAATCAGGAAGAGGGAAGAGATCCACGGTGGATCAGTTGGTAGAGCGCTCACCTCTGGTGCTAGGGGTCAGCGGATCGATCCCTGCTCATGCCATGTGCGCTCTGTGGTGGACAAACACCGTGTGCGTGAGTTTTCTCGGGGTTCTCCCGTTTCCTCCCACTTTCTTCATTCCACCAATTCATCCCATCATCAACCATACGGCCTGAGCCATAGTTGCCTAAAGGCCTTAAAATAAATTCAAGTTTCAGGATAATTAAATCATATCTTCCCTCGTCTATGACAGAGGACACATTAAATGGTCTGACACACTTGTCAGTGAACAGTGGCATTGAAATCAATGTAGGATATGTTCTTAGTCTGCTCGCCAGAGACAAACATCAGCTGAAAATTGCGCTGTAAAAGTGATCACAAAATCAAAGTTAAAGAGCAAATTACAAATAAAGATTATCATATTACTGCGATTACGATTATTGACTTATAACAGTTACTTGTAAAGGATGGGATTGCATCTTTGCTCCCATGTGTAGGTGATTATTCAATGAGTTCACAAAAGTTAGTCTACGAGATGGGAGCACCTCTTCAGATATCTTGGATGCGGGTCTACGTACCCCCAGAAAATTTTCAAACAAATCTTATATTGCTCCTTAACGTTTGGAAATTAAAAATAAAAGATAAATTTTAGAGTAGTTTACAGCGCTTCGTGGTCTGGATGTCAAGGAGATTAGTTAATGTTGCATTTTTCATTTACGATTACGGGTAGCTTTACTGTCTGACCACGCAACTTTATCAAACAATTATCATTCTATTTTGGTATCTCAGGGCATATTTCATAATTTGTCGAGTAGCTTTCTGATTCGGGGGCTTGAGAACCCTTGGTCTATAGGACAGGCATTCAATTACTATCTTAGGCTTCAAAGACAATCAAAATTTTAATCACCTTGCGAACATCTTTGATCTTTCCGTTCTTCTGCAAAGGAAATAATCAGCATTCACTGATACGAAAATAGAAACAAGAATTTTTAATGTAAAAATATTGGTCAGGTATGTACAAATATTAAATAGTATTCAATATGTTTCTTAGTTCATCTCAACAGGTTTTAAAACTCGAAGAACCATGTAACAGGCTATTAGAATTGTCAATTCAGGTGATTTTGTAAGAACAGTTCCTTCGTAGAATATATTTTAGATGAATAAAGACTAGTTCTTACTGACTAAAATCAAATATAGATTATTATTATTAAAATAACACTATAGTAGTTACTCAGTCATTTTTTTTTCTAGCATTCTGTACTGCTGTAATTCGTTAATTCTTTTTGTAAGTTGCTCTTAAATTGCCTGCAAAAAACGTGTTATTTACTACGTTAAGAAGGGTAATATCATGGTAATATGTATATGACAGAGAGAGAAAAATAGTTTATCTGTGCTCCCTTAACAAAATCTTGGCTACGGTCCTGGCACGATTCAAACCGGCTCCGCCTCCTTAATTTTGATTGGTAGGTCAGTTTATACCACTATACTACGCAAACTGTTTAGAAAAACGAATCCTGGGAAACGTCATTAAATGAATATTCCAATAGGCAAACAAAATTTATCAAAGACTATGGAGATGAATTGGTTTCTATTCTATTAAAACATGGGAAGTTACCGAATATATATATATTTATAAAAACCAAACTTTTAATGGAAACTGCAACCATAAATGTTGATATAAAAAGACGATAATCAAAACCAGTGCATGTTCTGTGTACACATTTTCCATCTTTTCCCTTTTTGTTTTTGTATACGAAATGAAATAGCATCCGATATGGCAGTGAAAAACATGCATGTGTTTAACGATCCCTGAAGAAAAAATAATATTAGTAGAAATCAAACTGCCTTTTCAAAGGGAAATGATTATGTAAGATAAAATATATACTTTTATACGTTAGTAATAATGTACCTTATAATTGCTTTATTAAATATTATCTATTTGCATTCTACACAATTTCTCTATTCCCCGTGGGTTTTCTTTTTAATTCGTAAAGAGCTTTCTGCATCAAAAGTTGGAGTCGGATGGCTAATGAGAAGAAACTAATGAGAACTATTTTTTTAGTAGCTAAAGTCTAGTGCGCTTAAAGGTTTTTCGTCTTCTATTTCACAAGAACTATTTGGTAGGAATGGAGCCTAAGGGAGTCTAAAGAAGTTAACAGATCTATTAACTTTTTTTCTATATTTATGATGGTTGGTGTTCTGTCAGGAGGAGGTTTGTGATCCAAAGGTTCATCAGGAAGAGGAACAGATGGTGCTTTGACATTGCGTTCTACCGGATGGAGATGACTTGTTATTTGTTAAGACCTTACCAGGAGTCGAACTAGGAAACTCTTGTTTACGAGACAAGGGGAGAAAACATCTCGGACACGCTATATCTTTTATGAAGTTCAAAATGTGTTAGTTTGTCTGTAAATCTGTCTGCTATACAAATTCACATTCGACATCATTCATACAAGATTGAACAACAAACTTTCAATATATACCCCACTTGTCCGAAAGAAGCCCATGGATTATTATGGTCTCAAAATTTTGACCATGGTATTTATTCTCATGATGATCATGATGAGGTTACTGCCTCAAGCCAGGTCTATGACCCGAAGGTCCATGGGGAAGGTGAAGCAGTGGTGTTTCTTCTTGCCTTCCATCAGATAAACATGACATCGTAAGCAGAGCTGAAACGGCCGGACACGGGTCAATGGAGTCAAGTTTTGGATTGGGTCACGGGGTCTACCGGTCTGAGCTGGTAACCGGGTTTCGGCCCGGTGACCCGGAGGGCAGAGAAGAGTTTTTAATTATTTCCTTGCGTTTGAACATCATTTCTTTCAGGGTTAACCGGAGCAGAGGTATTAGCCCCCAGAGCACAAAAAATACGACGCCCAAAATCCTCAGATCATTAAGTTCCCAGACCAGGTCCATCGGGTCAGCTTTCAGACCGGGTCATCTATGTCCTGGTCAATCCCGGTCACAAAAAGTGACCCGGTATTAGCTCTGATCCTAAAGGCAGGACTTAAAGTTTGAAGTAAATTCCGAACCACTTGTCGCCATCAGGTGTGGAGCCTGAGACCTTTTAATTGACTATACCATTACCGATCACCCACCGAGGACAGTCCAACCAATATCTCACTTCAAATTAAGTAGACTGTCCAATCTCTTTATACCACCCGCATAACCCTTATGTCGTTTCGGTTGCCCACAACAAAGGATAAATATATCACGGTATAACACGGAATATGAAACGGCCAAGCAAGATGAGGAATTTCAATTTTTATGGGCTTTTGGCATCTTTGGCTCAGGTTGAGATGAGTTAGGTAGAGGATGAGGAAGGTATTAGACCTCTTCTTCATATGGCTTCACTCAAGCTACCATCCCGGAATTCACCTGATGAAGCTGAGGGAAACCCTGAAAAATCTTAGTCACGATGGTTTGCCATATGATTCGAACCTGCGTACCGTTACTTACAATAATAAGTGGAGGTTGGAGTTATAAAAAATATAAGTAAAATCCTCCAGGAGAATTGTTTCACTGTACGCCTAATAGTTAGACAACCAACATGACAGTACAAATATGCGCCAAAACATGGCATGCCAAGATATTCCTCCATTTGGAGGAAGAAACAATGAGTCGTTGATCACCATTTAGAGAAACACGAGATAGATAGGTAGAAACTCAATTCACGTTAAGTTCTAAGAGATAGTAATTAATGCAAATAAAAGGAAAACAATAATATCGACATCGTGCAGGAATCGTCCTTATATAATGCAACAAAACTTGTCTTGTTCAAACATACACAGAGAGAGATAGAGAAAGAGATTGAAAGTATGGAAGAAGACGGGGAAAGAGTGAAAAATAGAGTTGGAAAGAAGGAAAAGGGAAAGAAAAATGGAGGAAGACATGGAAATAAATTACTTATGAATACAAACTCCGCGTCCCTCCCCCTGTCCCCCCTCTCTTCCCCTTCTGAAACGCGTCTTCGGATCAGTCGGGTGATACGGGTCAGGTAATAAACCGCCACCTGGTCTAGGATTCGAACCCGTCCTGACCCGGTGATTCGATTGAGACCCTATAACCCGGAGGACAAAGAAGATATTTTAATAATTTCATTGCGTTTGAACAATGTTTCTTTCAGTAGTGACCAGGACTGGAGATGTTACGCCCAGAGCACGAAAAATACAACGGCGAAATTCCCAGTTAATTAGATTTCCAGACCAGGTCAATCGGATTAACAGGTTATTCGGGTCAAGTTTTGGACCGGGTCACTTATATTTGGGTCAGGCTCGATCATCAGGTCATCAAAAGTCGCTCGGTTTTAGCTCTGGAACAAGAACATGCACAAAAAGAGAGAATGTGTGTAAGAGAGAGAAGCAATAAGTAATAGATAAAGATGAATAGAGAGGGAGAAGGAGAGAAAGAATCGAACACATGATAACAAAACGTCAAGAAACAGAGGGAGAGAGAAAGGCTAATGAAAAATATGAAAACTACTTATCATTATGCTAAACAACGCATACACTGTTTACTCTGATTCTCGCCATTGATTCTCGTGAGTTCTCCAACCGGAGATGAATCTCTGCTTGCAGCCATTATTTTATGTGAAAAAAGACACTAGCTGGTTGGGAATCGAACGAGGTATACAGTTTGGAAGTCTAGCACGATAGCGATGCTCCACAGGTTACTCTACCCAAAACATGCTTAACAAATGGTACAGTGACTCTTTCTAAGAATAATAACATGAAAAGTGGATACATCAGATCAGTCACGTGTTCTTAATGGTCCTGTTAACTCCCATAGACTTTATTTTGCCTTACCCAACGAACATTCGCAAATCGTCTTCTTCTCTATAGTGACACAGGTGTTTGTTTCCACATTCTTAAGGATTCTCCGTTTAGTATGAGAAGTCACTCTTTACAATCGCTTTGTAAAAAACCTTGGCTTGAACAGGGTTTGAACGAATGATGGCTACTTTTAGTGTTGAAGAGACAAGCACGTTACTTCTACACTATCTTCTTTGGATCGATTAGCTCTTTTTTAATTTTATTAATTATATTTTAGCCTTTTAGTATTGTTTTGGTGTTATAGAATATATTGGTAGATAGAATGTAAGAAGTATCATGCATACTTTCTTCTGAACACTTGATTATCTTCATTACTACTGTGGTATGATATATAAAGTCTCCTGACTTTACTAATCTGACTACTTATATGTCAGGTTTATTGTAACAGTATTGAAAGTTGGAATTCTCGTGTGCTGAATTCGAAAATTCTGTGTGTGATTCAAATATATATGATTATTCTTTTTATAACTTGCAAAAGATATGCGAGCGACCTTCCAGACAGGGACGTGTTTAGGGGCTGGGTCCGAGGGGTCCAAACCTCCTAAAACTCAGAGTTTTGAAAAAATAGTACAACTTCAGGCGTAAATATACATATTTAATATACGTACATTTCATGCCCAGACACACCTTGGACCTCCCCGGAAGCTCTTGGACCCCTCCCAAAACCAAATTCTTGATACGTGCCTGCTTCCAAAGGAGAATTTTGCCAATAAAGTATTATTGTTTTTCTTCGATAGAAGCGTTCTTTCTTTTTTAAAGTTTTCGTTAAATTTTTCTTAAGAAGAATGTGAGAATATAACCTAGTTTTCTCATGGAATTGCCAACTAATGTGTTAATAGAAGTTGGTAATGGATATTTTTATTTTAACAGAATTTTTATTAACGATATTCTCTGTTGTTCATTTAATGCTACACTGAGGAAAATATGTTTAAGATATTTTATATTTTTATTATCATCACAATCACAATACGGATACCCGTATTTTGTGTAAATGTGCATCAGTAGTTGTCTGTTGTGATGTAATTCTAATAAGTAGTGAAATTGCTTGTTGAGTAGCTTTAATTTTGGTGAACCAAGAGGTAATTAGATTTAGGTTAACGTGTGGTTTGTGCTGATGTGTTTGATTTACCCATTCTAACTATTTTGTTTGAATTTTCTTTTTGATTTATGAATTCAGTCTTTCCCATGTAACTTAAATTAAGTATTTCTTTATTTTTGACTGCTTCACGAGCGAATGATCAACTATACAGTGATGAATACAATAAGAGCGAGATTGTGTGTAGCAAGCTTATAGATGCAAATCACAAACTTTTCAGTTTACACGAGATATTCAAAGAATTCTCAGATATTTCTTCATTATTATTCATACAGTATCACTTTCGTTCAGAATCACATTATTATTATTTAAACTATTATTCAGTTAATATTATGCAAAATTTCTTAAGAGCGTTCAGTAAAAAATATTCTCGTTGAACAAAATGAATGTTTATTTTTTTTCTGTATCGAGTAAAAACTATTACATAGTACAGCAGATATGTGAAGGGATTGTGCCTTTAGTGATAGAAGCATGAGACTTACAGAATGGATAGTGCACATTAGTCTAAAGATTTTAATGCATCTCAGACTTTTCCGGCAAAATGGCGCCAAAAAACTTTTTTAAACTTACAAACGGTGACCCGAATTGAAAATTTGCAAGAATACAAAATGAAAGATCATATTTTTTTTATTTCTGAGTCATTATTACAATTTTTCACCTAGAACGAACTGTTACAAAGCTATCGTCGGTTTTAAGTGTATAAATTTCAACCAGAAAAACGAATTTAAAAGAGTTTTTTCTACATTTACACGAAAATGGTAGAAGATACGAAAAACATTCACAGTACACAAATTAAAGAACATACAATTTTACACAATTTTGGTTCACTTTTATAAAACCCGTTGCTTGGCTAGAATTGCATGTCTTTCCAAATTTCGTAATTTAAAATTCTCTTCTTTTGGTTTTTGTTTTTGTCGTGAACAATTATTGCGGAAATAGCTCGGTCTATGAGTGATTTTTTTTATGTAGACTTGTATGGTGCAAAGTTTCATCAGAACGTAATTTGAAAACATATGTACGGGAGGTGGAGGGGTAAAAGCTTCGGAAAGAGGAGTAATAATTTGCGATACTTTTATCACTCGCTCTTCTTTCCTGATAGTAGACTCCCTCTATCAACAGAAATGTGAAATTATAGATGAAATGCCCCTAAGCGTGAAAAACGGCAGTTCTTCGAGTGACGTTCACAAACGAGTCTGTTGGCAGCACTCACAGATGTACAGATAATTTCGGATCTAGCGAACTATAAGCCCGATTTTCATGCTTGAAGTTGTATTTGAGAGCCCTTTGCCATACTAAGACACAGAAAAACAAACGTGTCAGTAGGACTTCCCTGGGACTCCCCTAGACCGGTTAAAAAAAATATAACATTTCTGATGATAGCACTGACCGCAGACCATATAGGCAGCGGAAACTTTCGGAATCGTAATGTACGCTTCAATGCCTTTCAAACGGTGTATTACACGTCAAAATCGTTGGAGGGGTTCAAAAAGTTACGACTTTCTAAGCCCAATCAGAGAATTTTCAAAAATAATGCAAAAGTGCATCTGTTTTTTTTGCTTTAGCCCCAAATGGTTGGTACCAGGGGGTTGGGGGGTCAATTGCGGGCCCCACAGGGGTAAAAGAATGTTTTTTTTTTTTAAATAGGAGTTATCCTTTTCGAGATACGGAGCCTACCATGGTCCAAAATCGACCTTTTGTGCACATTTTTTTTTTAACAGGTAGCCTCACAAAATAAGTGATATTAGTACAAGAACCCCTTCGGGGTAAGGGGAAGAATGACGCAAGAATCATACTCACAAAAGAAGTCATATCCATTTTGCGAGTGACTTTCTTTGTTTCACTATGGCGGAAGGGAGGATACTAAGTCTCTTAATTTTACTACAAAGGAAACACTTCCCCTATAGTGACACAAAGAAAGTAGCTCGCAAAATGGATATCACTTCTTTTGTGAGTAGAATTCTTGTGTCACTCTTTCCTTTACCCCGAAGTGTTTTTTGTACTGTAAACATTATAATAAAGATATTTGAAACAAGTGTGTATGTTAAGCAATACGTTGGGGAAAGAGTGAGTAATGGTTGGTGATATGGAAGTGGAAGAAACAACGAGATGAAGAGGAACAGTCTGCAGTCAGCAGTGATGATCAGCAGTTCACCACAAAGATGATGACTGATACTCAGCGTTTCGATACGCGTGTAAGATGTATATTCCTAGCCTATCGCAACTGTTTGAATCGAAATAAGATCGTCAAACAAGTGATTATGTACACAATAAAAGAGAATGGAAAATACAACTGAACAATTCAATTGCGCTGACCGTGTCGGCCAGTTGCATAGGATAGCTTATAAACTTTTTAATTAATACTCTCAAGTACGAATACAATTAAGTCGATATTGAAACTCGTTTGTATTACTGAATTTATTGTTATTGAAAAAAATCTTTATATCACAAAGAATAAATACGCTTGACTCTCTTTGTCAAATGCACTCGTGATTGAAAACGAATACAAGGATAGATGTATGCTGCCGCTGTAGTATATACAACGTTATATTCAATAGCTTTCAGTTCGTAATTTACTTCTACAGTGAACGCCTTCGTTTCTTACACATTTACAGCGTCCCGATATGGTGATTCGTTACTCCACTACGCAAACATAAGCGTAACATACAAAACGTAATTAAAATACATAATAGAAACAGCCTGAAGAAGAGAATCTGATTGTGTAAAAATTTTGTGTTCTTTAACTTATGTCCTGTTCTTCTTTTTTTCGTATATTGTACCATTTTCGCATAAATGTCGAAATACTCTGTTTTAAATTCATTTTTCTGTTAAGTGTTCAAATGTACAAGTTTAAAAGTGGTGGTCATTTTGTAACCATTCGTCCTAGGTTAGGGTTCCCAACTATGGGTTGACCCATTTCGGGAACAAATATTTGACGATAGGTCTGTGCATACTCATTTATCTGGGGTTTACATAAGAAGCGAGGAACATACCTGTTACCAGAGAAATTTTAAAAAACAAACACTTGTTTTGTTTCTAACACACGCGAAAATAGTGTTGTTTTTTTTAGCTTGCAGTCACTTTTCAGTCCTCTCCTCCTTTTGCTACCTGCAACAATCAACCTCTGGAAACGCGATGCCAACCAACCACTGTACAACTAAGTAGTGTTTCTTTCAGATTTCATTCGGGGGGCTCGTGTGGGGGAAGGGGGGATCACGCAAATTATAAATAATGTATATTGATTCCAATGTTCTAAAATATAAAATAGCAATAATGTTACTTAACGATATGTCGTACTTCTTTAGTTAACCTCAAAATAGCATGAAGAATATTTATAGAATGTGCTATTATATATATATACGGTATCAATACAGTATGTGCATGTGTAATACATGTGTTGAGGTTAATTCTTTCGGGGCAGCTGTTGAAAATTTCCGGGAAGAAAAGCCCCTCGAAAGCATGCCTGAAAGAAACAGTGCAACTAAGCTACGTTATCAGCAGAAGAAAGGGGTGGGGGTGGGCAGTTGTTCTGTTTACAAAATTAAGCATTGTTTCGTTTGAGCAAATTCTGCAAAACACTGCGACTGCGATAGTTACATACTTACATTTTTTTCGTAACCAACTACTGTATACTCATTATTCAAGAAACTGAAGATTGAATTCCGGGATTTTAAACGTCCTGGTGAACAAAAAATTCCTCCGGGACAAGAGGTAGGATTCCTGGTTAATCCCGCCCAAACTGGAACAGTTGGAAACCCTATTCTAGGTGAAAACTTGTAATAATTACTCAGAAAAAAGAAAAGATCTTTCATTTTGTACTCTTGCAAAATTTCTGTACGGGTCACCGTTTGTAAGATAAATGCAAAAAGACTCTTTTGGCCGGTTCCGAAAAAATCTGAGATGGCCCTATATCTTAAAATCTTCAGAATAATATGCACTATTTATGCTGTAAGTCTGCAGATATGATGCATAACATTACTTATCCTTCCACCAAAATTTAGTTAGAAACAGTTGAATACTTAAGAACCTTTCATCTCTCCATTTGTTTGATCGCATCAACATTCTTTCTTCTCATCAAAAGATATCATCTTCGTTACGGAGAAAAAGGTTTCCTTCGTATCAAGTATATGGAGTGCAACCAGCCCAGCCATAAGGTCATAACGCTAGCACATAATAACAATTACTTTGTGCTTCCAGGATTGTCTGTTGATTGCCAACCGATTACGCCTCATAAAGGTGCCACAGTCCATTGTCCTCGTAATAACAGTCTTGTAAAGAAAAACCAGTATGAACAGAAAGAGAAAGGTAAATTTTTACATATCACCGTAGGGTCCGTAACGAAAGAGGGGGGAAGAAAAGATAAAAAAAAATATACGAGATTGAAAAAATTGTACAGTATAGTGTATCCTCTATCTTCATCTGTTTTCCGTGCTCTACTGGGGCAGGTTATGCAAATGGAAGCGTAGGTCGGTAGCTGGCTTTAAAACACGTAAAAGGCTACCGCGCTTACGCTTAAAGAATAGATAGCCTCCAGGAAATTGGAAAGAGTGAGTTGGAAAAATGCATGAAAGGAATCAAGTTGTGGGAGGTGAGGGAGCGGGCTATAATTTCTAAGTTGGGTGCAATTTCTGTTTGTCGGAATGACGGGTAAATCTCCCTTTGGGCACAGAGCAATCTGCTGTTTTTGAACTTCTTGCATTTATAGACAATCTAGGATCTAGATATTCAACAGGGCCTGCAGTCGGACAATAAAAATCACTACTCATTTTTATATAATTGTCTTCGTAGGAGAGGGAAAATGAAAGAAAGAAAGAAAAAGAGTTTAGCAATGTTTTACACGTGAATCTACAGCTGTAAGGAATGCGAATACACTTTGCCTGGAAGTGCGATATACTAAACACTCAAAACTGTTTTTCATACACTGTAAAAAAAAATATGTGTACTTTTAAAACGTCTTTTAGATTCATCAAATTAGTAACTTGTATACTTTCCAGCTCTAAACCATTTTTGTACAGTCAGCGGCAAAAGTTTGTACCCATTCGTAAAATTTCTTCTCCAAATAAATTTGGAATGGATTAATCGATTTGAGTAGAATTTCCTGTAACGTAAAGAGAATATCAAACTGTACTCAAATCCGTGTATCAATTCCAAATTTATTAGGAGAAAAAAAAACTAAGACTGGGTACAAACTTTTGGTGCCTCTTGTACAATGTTCGCATTCTTTTGCACAGGTTAAATTGTACAAAAAATCTATTTTGGTAGCTTAGAAAGAAGAGAAAACTTGGCGATAGCGCGGATAGAGTATGAACCAATGTTTTACCAATACAATTACAGAGAATTTTGTAAATTCGTAACTGTTCTCGCTAACTATTAAATAAATTCGATACGGGCATGACTGGGCAGTAGAGTTGTAAATATCTTAACCAAAGCATCTTACAAAGAAATTTTAAGTTACAAGAAATGATCGGACTATTTTATTCAGGTAGCGAAAAGAAGTGTTATACAAATTATTTACTTTCTTGTAAAACTAAAAGAATTTAAGCAAGACCCGCTTTTCTATGAGCACCGAATATAAATCATTAAACACGCGTTTTAATTAGCTAACTCAGGTAAATCGCAAGTAAAGCACGCTGCTAGCGGGTGAATGAAAAGCCTCTCTTATGTTTTACAGTATATTATGAACAAAATTAAAAAGATAGCCATAAACAAGATTTAAAATATAAGGATTATATGTGCAAGATACATTATGCCTACATACGTTTTCATAGAGCTGATGAAAGAAAATATAGTTTTCTCGCCATAATGTTTGGCTCAAGAGCTTTTATGCCAGAAAAAGTAAATAGTTTTAGTTTAAACCTAAGGAAACATACGAGAGCACAAAAGAATGTAAAACAAATCGCAATAGAATATTAGAAAAAAGATTAGTAAAGAGCTCAGTTCTCTATTGATCCACCATAC
>JAGDQP010040427.1:6512-17300 GCA_022664845.1 Lepisma saccharinum | reverse complement strand
ACACGCACTTGCTGACCAGCGCTTCACATCCTACGAAAATGTACGAAAATGGCTTGGTGACTGGTTTGCAGCACAACAGGCACAGTTTTTTTGGTCTGGCATCCACACATTGCCGGTACAATGGAAGAAATGTATCGCTAGCGATGGCCAATACTTCGAATAAAATAGTTCTTAGCAATGTCATCCAATCACTGTGTCTTTTCTGTACATAAATTCCGGTTTCATATTTACGCACCTGATACACAGGTGTGCTAACCTAGTAAAAATATGCGTGGAAACGTTGATTAAACGTTGAGAAATATCTGCCTTTTCGACGTTTCATTCACCGATGACAATCGATTATCTTATTTGATAGATAAAGAGTAGAGGGGGGAAAACGATATAGTTTTCCAAATGAAAGTACAGTATTATGACCGCAAATGAGCAACTAGCAAGTGTATTTTTTTATCACGTGAGATACTATTGAGCAAACACGATTTAGGTCGTCAGAAATTATAAAAGTCTACCGTTTTCCTCTATTGTTTGCGGTCAAATTTTCAATCTGCTTGTCCGACCATTAAGTCTTTTGTGACCTCGATTTCCTGTGTGTTTCAATGCTTACAAATATGTTATATATAAGGTAGCTAATGAAAGGATCATACATAAGGTGTTTTAAAAATAGTGCTCATAAAGTGGATGCTCAAAAAGTTACTTTGATAAAATGTAAAAAAGAAACTTTCACTTGTTTCAATATCTGAAATTGACCCTTCAATTCGTGACAATAATTTTTGATTCCCCTGTATTCTTCCTTGATGATGGTTTCTGTAGTTTCAACAAAGACTAATGGAGTACTGGAAGTGGTGGGGCCAGTAGAAGCGTATTCACTCTGCAATCCAAAGGCTTTCTATCGAATTCTAGACCTGTCATCTTGACTGAGGAGTGGTCATGGCTTTCCTCAGTTGCACCAGGTAAATATTACAATAGTACCTTCAAATGAGACCAGAATCACTACTATTGTTAATCTCAGTACCCAATGGACAATACAGGTGTCGATGTCATCAGTTATTATCAGCTAAAAAGAAATTCCACAGTAGGAAGCATAAGATATAAATAATATATGTCAAAGCTTTGTTTCTTTAGCAATTTTAAAACTTTTCCTTTGATGAAAGATAAATTTATCTAACACTTTCTAATTCTAAAATACACTCACAGTTTGAGTTACAGTGAAGGGTTTAAGTGTCTAATAAATTTGTGTTTTCTCTTTCAGGTAGGTGTGGTACTGCTAACAGTAGAGGCATAGAGACAGTGAGTAATACTGACTAAAATAGTGCCCTCTTTTGCGCTTTTTTAAGAAAAATATCTTAATTGTATCTACTTGAGTCTGTGATAAATAGGACTACTTTATAGGTCGTTAGAAAACATTATTTTGAAAGGTTGTAGATCTAGAGCAGTGGTTCTCAACAGGTGTACCGCGAAACTTCTGAAACTGTGATATCTATGATAAAAGCAAGTCAAATAATTTCAATCAATTGAAAATGGAACAAGAAAAAATATGCATGGGCTAATAATATCATTCCGCATGTAGAATTAATAAAATCTTTACTAATAGTGTAAATGGAATTGATTTTTAAAGAAAAATATTAGTGGGCATTTGACATTGTTGCCAACTCGTATGTTAGTGTGCCGCGGGAATGCACTATAAAGGATAGTGTTCCCCTAACAAAAAGAGGTTGAGAACCACTGATCTAGAGTTTAGTTCACAAACATAAAAAATAATGTAATATATATGACTCAGTGATGACATTAAGATAATTTGATACAACATTCTTCTAAAGAAAAAAGAAGAAAATAATATATACAGGGTAATGGAATTTGATGGATACAATTCACAGATGAACCTCGGACTCCAAATCAATATAAAAACTTATTTTTATCAATTGTCGACTTCATTTTTCAAGATACAGGCTTTCCAACTTCGAGCCCCAAAATAATTTCTTACGATGGTAGATAGGATTAATATTTTTCAAAAATACGCAATTCAGCGGTGCACTTACGTAAACATTGCGTCATTTGGGAGTAATTGGTACTGAATCATTGTTATGGGCAACCTGATGTGAAGTGTTTCGTTTATTAAATTACACCTCGTCAATTTATGAGATATTTTATATCTCCTAGCGAAGTTAATCGTCACATTTTAAACACAGAATGCATTGTTGCAAACTATGAATAGGCATTGAAAGATATTTTTTTTATTTTGAACATTTCAAATTGTGTTATATTTATAGTTTAAAACTATGCATTCTGTGTTTTTACATATATCACTAGGGTGATGAAAATATCAAATGAACTGACCAAGACTCATAAAAAAAATAATGAAACATATCGTTGGCAATACTGTTGGTCTAATGATATATCATCTTAACTTGCAATATATATCTCCCGTTATGAAACAAAATTAACTTCAAAGTACTTAATATTACATTTATTCATCAATTTGATCTATTACGAAATATTCATTGTGAGAAGGGAATTTTGCGATCCAAGTTGGAACATCTGTATGTCCAAAAAAAAATAAAGGTAAATTGGGCAAATGATAAAGATAAGTTTCTTTCTTGTTTGAATTCTTGTTGATTTTTTTTTTTTTTTTTTTTTTTTTGCACTCTGTATAATCTATGCCCATTCTGGTTTGTGTCAATGAATATCAAATTGTCTCGGGAATACCTCAAGGATCACAATTTGGACCACTTTAAATTATGTGTATAATTAAAATCCTACTTAAAACAATTCCATCAGTCTACAAGTACACAATAGTTTATTCTTGGTATTTTGATTTGAATTATGATTGTTGTTATCATAATGTCACCAAATAAAAATTATATTTATGTAATTAGAGGAAAATTATATATAATTTTTTAGCTGAGTTTCAAGAAGACAACACGTGGGCAATAAACGTGTTCTGTCGCTACTTTCTTATCTGACTTTGTCTCTGTTTTCTCGGTAATTAGTTTCAGTTAATTACAGTCGCTCAGTGCCATTTTCCCGTTGCTACGTGTACCCGTTATTGAGGAACTTTGTTTTAAAAAATCTAATGCTGTAAGTTGGAGGGGAGAGAGAGAAAAGAGAGAGAAATAAGTATAATTAGGGAAAATGCTATTACCTTCGTTATTCAAAACAAGATGAAGGTATCACAAAAGTAATTAAGGGGAAAAGTAAGAAAGTTACGTAAGTAGATGTTACATAAGTGAGTAAGAATTCGCTAGCAGAAGGAGTATTGTATCAAGCTGACTGTTACCATGTCCAAAATGCATAAAAGTGCATTTATCAACTTACATAAGAAGGGTATTTTTTTAAAATGGTCATCTTAAAAATAAAACTACCGAATCCCCTATTATGTTTTTCCAAGTTTCCATTAACACGTTTAAGAGCGGAGGAAATTGTCAAAGGTTTGAGCGTCGCTACTACAATAATCGTAGTCAGTGTAACATCCTAATACGTCTGAAATATTACATTCCCTATGTCCTAATATCATACTAAATTTAGAATTAAATGTTTTTTTTTTACGTCCAACGTGGTCAAAAAGCCCTATGTAATCATACCAAAGAATGAAGACAACAATTAACCGTTCTCACATGATTCACCATTATGAACTTTGGTCTTGTTAGCCTGGAAACGATAATAATTTTAAACAGTACGCTTGAAACATTGAATGATGTCTATTCTACCACCATACCAACTTGGGTGAAAATAGATCGTGCGGTTCTTGCGTGATGCCTAAAAATATTTTTTGTTAAAGTTCCGTTACCATGAAAGCCACACAACCTGCTAACGCTTGCTCAGTTCTGTAAATCAGTCACTTTACCATAGATAAGGGAAATGTTTTAGCATTGTAAAGTGGTTAAAACCTTAAGAACATTTCGCTACACCGTTATGTGAAATTTGCCTTCAATCGGATCAATTATTCTTACATAATGTTCAAATTCGTGTTAACTCATTGAATATGGATACCACTAGACCCGCAAAAGGTTTGATATTGTAATGTGGTTAAAACGTTTTCCTACATAGTTATGCCAGGTTGGTTCTTCCGAATGGTTCAGTTGTTCCTCCGAAATGCTCTAATATGACCTTAATAAACGAGCCTCGTTACCTTGGAAAATGTTTTGGAGGCTGGATTGTACGATTGGTACACCGCGGCGTTCTTAACTAAGTCAGCTTTTCGTTGTCTCTAGTGAAGCACAAACATGGGCGGATTTAGGAGAGAGACCCTGGGGGAAGGGAATTACTTTAAAAGCTATATTTTAGAAGCGAACGTTTAATGTCATTCTGAAATGACTGGGGGCAATGGGGGAAGATGACAGATAATGATCCGCGTTTTTAATAGAGGACCATCGTTTACTGTTGTCGGATGACATATTATCAGCATTACATGTTCCTACAGTTCCTGGTAGAGAAGATGTTACTACAACTGCACTACCTTTACAGTGTGTGAATGTACCGGTACCTAACAAAAATTGGGAGATATCTAGCCTTGGCATTTGAGAATTGACATTCCGGGATTAACTATTGTTCAAGATTAACAATAGAAAAAAACGAAGCCTAGCTGCTGTAACAAAACGTTCTGCAGATGTCAGTAAAAGATGTGTTCTTAAAGTACATAAAATTCGTGTGAATTTTGTATTAAATTCATAATACCACCAGAATATAATTGCCATTCTCTTGACAATGCAGTGAAGTACAAAACTGTACTATTGTTAAGCTTTAGTTTACTTTACTATGTTAATACACCAACTCTTACTACGAGTTTCCTAAACTTCGTTCTTTTAAATTATCTTTTTGCAGAAAATGTTCAGCCAATAAATCCTTCCTAGTCTTCTGATTAAAGTAACTGTGTTGGTTTCTTGAAAACTGAATAACGACTTATTTTCTTTCCAATAGTAATGACCAGTGATGCCAATTTGGCCTGTTGTTTTCGGCTAAGTCTAGCATATTTGGAGAGGCATCTAGCCATACAAATCTACAAAATGCTTATAGCCTTAAATATAGTTTATTTTATGAAACTCTTTTGCCATTTGTGACCTTTTTATTAACCGTTAAATTAATTCTAAAAAAATACTTTTTTCTTTGAACATAAAATGTAAACTTAAAAAACAAACCTATCTGTCATTATATACAATCGCATTAATTGATTTCTCAAAACAGAGGATGTTTGATTGTTTTCGTTTTTTATTCTTCTTCTCTTTCCCCCACCCCACAGATTTGCAGCTACTCAACAATACTAACTCAGAAAGAATTTTAATGCCGCTTCCGTAACGGACCCGTTTGCTACTTTTTAATTATTTTAATTTCGCATTTCATTGCAAGAATGACAGTATTCTAATACAAATTTTGAAGCCACGGCCATTGTTTTAGTTTATTAAAGCAAACAAATAGGAGATCTAATTATAAATTTTAGTTCTTGACTTCAAAGAATTCACACTATCCCATTGTGCTGTAGAAAATGAAGATTAGATGTGAATTTTAATTTCTGTAAATTTTGTACACAATAATGAAGTCACTTGATTCTTCGTTCTCTGCTTACGGGTAGTGTGTAAACAGCTTGTTGTTGTTGAAGATCGTTACAATCGCAGTGGGTTTTCTCGCCTTTTTCGTTTTACGTCAATTATTCAAAATTTATTGCAGATAAACAAAATTTAACTTTCACGGACCAAAGTTCGTTTCGTACTTCCATAATGAGTTCCAATAGCTTTAAGGAAATGTTAGTAGTAACTTCAGGATTGTGTGCAGACACATTTGGGACCACTATTACAACTTGTATCAATCGTCAGCATAACTGGAGCCCAGAAGTGATGAGTTGCTTAGCAGTTTCCAAAAATTACATGCAACGGACGCTACCTACCATTAACAATGCAGCATCAATTTCCGAACTGGAAAATATATTCAATATACGTGCACGAAGGCGATCAGCCTACCACCTCCAAAAGCGGACACGTCAAGCAGAGAAACCAGAGAATGAAGAAAGAAAAGAATTATTTTGGAATATGTTGATCTATTTGGAGGAGGACGATGAAGAGCAAATCACAATGAATGATCTGATGAAGAAGATGGAGAGTGTGTGCCTGTAATGAGCAACTGTATCGAGTGGTTTATTTGAAGAAAGAAAGAAAGCAGCAGCGTAATACTGTGGAGACAAAATTACCATAACAAATTTGAGAGGCAAAGAAAATGTCGTAACATTTAAGACTTCAGTTTTTCATGAATATTTCACTGCTGGAAAACAGGAATGTGATGAACAAGAAACCACTCGACTGATAATAACTGCTGCGAGTTAGTAAAGAATGACGTGAAGTTGATGGAATCCATACCCGCGTGGATTTGATAGATTAAGCGATATATTTTTAATTGCAACAGTTACTTCTGTACAAATGTGGATGACTCGTTCTTCTTCTGTTCTCATATTACTTAGACATTGCTCACTGGTACGGTAAATAGAATAATTAACTTTCTTTCTCAGTGTCCTTACATCTTCGACTTACCCTTGTGTGTTGCATAATGAAATCATATCTGGTCCCACATAAACCATATCCATCCATAGTTGAAATTCATAAAATAAGTACATTTATATAGCATGTTTCTGTAAAAATTGATGTGCACCAACATCATACAATAGAACAATATTGAAGAAAATGTAATAAGCTGTACATAGTAATAAATAAGAACAAATTCCTACAGAAACACTGCCTTACTGTTAAGATAATTGTCCAGAAAATATATAAAAAGTGTGTCACGCAAGGTTGATCTTGGTTGGCTTCAACCACCTTACAGCAGTTTTTTTCAATATATCAATTGTGATAACTTTTAGAAATTAACTTTTATACTACGTTGGGTTCAAAGTATTGCAAATACAGCATTACTAAGTAACACGTAAATTATAACAAATTTAATTGCCTTTCCAACGGTGTATGATACGTTGTAATTGGTGGAACAGAAAAAAAACTTTATGACTGTTTCTGTAAAGAAATTAGTTATTTGTACAAAAATCCAAGATGGCGACAGAAAATGGTGGTTAAGGTCAGCTCGGATTATGGTGAACATTTTGATGTCTTTTTTTAGAACGACTTCCTCTTCCAGAAAAGGCAAACAAAAGTTCAATTACAAGTAACTCCGAGTTCTATGTTTCTGGTTAAAATATGGCCTAAATTACGTGTCCGAAAACACAACACATAGGGGCACATAAAATATGCTATCTCCCTTAGTGTTTAAGGTAGAGCAATTATTATGATATCGTTGGAAAGAACAGGTTTGGCTCTATTATTCCTGTAAGGGGATGTTTTCCCATATCTGTGACGTTTTCATAGTTATTTGCCACTATAGTAATATAAAGACGCGAACAAAACATTTTTGGTATAACAACCACCATATTTAAATACGGCGGCAGTATATAAGAACTATATCACATTTTGTTACTTACACCGTCTATTGCCTTCAATTTGATTCCAGATCGAAGTGTCTAGGTTAATTCTGTGAGAACTTATTATCGATATTTCAACCGAAAGTGTTGAACATAAGAATCTAATATGGCGGAAAACGGCACTGTAGATTTCGATATGTTCTGAGCGCGATTCTGTCCCAGAAAATGCAGAGAGAAATTCTGTTGCAATTAGTTCTAGGTTAAGTTAAAAATTATCTGGTTTAAGAAACTGATTTCAATATAACTTGATTTGTTATAACCGTAGTTATTCTGGTAGGTATATTTGATTAGGTAACTTTCTCTATTTAAAGAATTAAGGGCACTTTAACAACATATATACTACAGTGATAACATCTGGTTCACCGGGCTAAAAAAGACCAGAAAAATTTAGATCGTTTAGGCTAAAAAACTCCAATCTGCTTTTTTATTTATTTATTTTTGCTGTTACTACTTTTACTGAGACACTAACGCGAATTATTGGAATGTGGAAGGCTAGCACAAAGGAAAAGGACCTGCCATATTTAGAGTCAGCGAATTACACACGCGAAGTAAAATCGCGGTCTTTAAACTAATCTAAAATATTTTGCTCCTTACGTGCGTGCGTCAGGAACAGACGGATAAAAAGGCTTTGGAATGGCTAACAAGAAGAAAATAGTTCTTCTTGAAAGCAGATATACGTAATATCACACACTTCAACAAGAATAATGCTAATTTAGTTTTTGTCTTTGCGCTTCTTCATGTGATATAATAAAGCACTGAATTTCACAAAGCGTATCAATTATCTTCTGTAAACAAAACAAAATTACTGAGCTGCGTTTTTCGGAATAATCTGTTACGTAGTTCTCAGTAATTAGCTTTGTTAATTGTATCATAAATATTAAAAAAAGAAATCAATATTTCCTTTTTTTTTCATCTCGTTACCAATCAGTGTACTTTTGAATTAATAACAAATAATTTATCTTGTGCTAACACTGTTTTTGTGTGCATTGGAGCATCCAGACGTGTAAACAATATTATCAGACAATTAATTTTGTTTACATATTTATATTTGCACATGAACTCATGAAATAAAGATACATGGAGATGAACTGCATATCGTTTGTGTGGACACAAGAGAAGTTCATATGCTTTAAAACGCATTGTTTTTAACGATAAAACTCAATTTTCCTCTTCTGGTAAGTGAGTGTATTTTATCAAGATAAAAACTCGTTTTGAAAGAAATGACTTGGAGCTCTCATTGTACTTGTTTGTTTCAGAGAAATTCCGTTGGTTTTGTGTCCAGAAAATGTAAATAATGTATGGAAGGTTTATCTTGTCTTTGGGAAGTAGATGAGTTTGCAACACTTTTTGAACATACAGCCTTTCAGACATACATTTTCAACACTTCTTATATATATTTGGTACTCTTTGGTCCTCTTTTCAAATCTCTTTTTTTTTTCGTCTGTCCATCTGTAATTCAGTCAGCCTCTTACGTAGGCTAGAGCTTAAGGTAAGAAGAAACTGACTTCAGACTCATATTCTTCAATTTTCATTTACATGATCGTTTCCAATATCTTGTAACGTTATAGAGTCCCCTGATGGTACTTCTTTTTTACAGTGTACACTAAATATAACGCAAGCTGCCATACTAACGATACAAGATCGCGAGAAACTGACTTTATATTCCAGTTCTGTGACCTTCCTTTACTCTGGAAATAAAACAAAATTTATTTTAAATTCAATTTAACTCAATTTAACTCACATAATTCAAGTCCAAAATTGGCTTATTCCTGAAGGTAAAGGATTTGAAGTTTTCCTTTTCGTACTTCTGTTCAAGAAGAGCAAACTGCTCACTGTTGATGCTTGATGTGGATTTCTTGAAGGTTTCACAACAATATTAATTATACTAAATGCTTTTTCACATTCCGCAGTTGATATTTAGAGTAGACCTATAGCGATTGTCTTAATTACTTCTGAAGGTGGTTTCAGGCCATTTGGAATAGAGAAATTGTCACTGGAAAACTCTGCATATTATCTAAATGCAGTGGCGGTTTCCCCATCATTGATTCCAAATCTTCTGCTATGTATCATCTTGTTATCACCAGAACAAATAAGATGATAATTAATATTCTTATGTCCTCTTGCTTTTATTACTATGGAGCTGGCCATGTTTCTCGATTAAAATATATTGAAATTAAGCCTTTTTGTACGTGGAGGCAATAGCATCATCGTTAGATGATCTAGCAGACTAAATTATATACAGTCATAAAAAGTGTTATTTCCATTTTACTTCCAAGGTAACCATAAAGCAACTTATTGGCCATTATACATATAACAAGCACTGAATCATGCAGCTGGACACCTTTAAATTTAATTGCATGTGCTGCATTTTCTACCAGTTCAAAACTTTCTTCTCAACGGGTTTGCATAAGTAAAGCCCTTGAATCTTTTGCAGCACAAGCTTGCAAGTGAACCGTCATTCTTTTCAACTCAAAATCTTGAAGCTTATTTAGTGCTTTAATTATTAGTGTCATGTTGGTCACATAATTAACAAACATCCTGTTATGCAATTCTTTGTTTGTTGTCCCTGATAGAGTCACTAGTAACATCACGGAAATGAAGTTAAAGTTGTCGGAAGTCATTGCAAACTAAATTAACAGTCAAATACCTAAAGCGATCCATCTTGGTCCCAAAATTCTTCCAATACACTGAGTCTTTGAACTGAGATTTGAATTACAGTAAATTTAATTGTTTTCTATTCTTAGGTAGATACACTGTACAAAGAACAGAGCATATAGACCTTCTTGTGATTGCCTACCGTAAACTCAAGGCGGTGGATGGCACAGAATCATACAGGTAAACATGAAGCTACAGAAATTTCTCTTCCATCTTTGCAGACACTCCGAAACACTGCTTATCATGTTTGAAGATATTCCTTTCGTTTTTGATTTTCAGTTTGGTCACGTTTTAACCATAAGTGTATACTGATGTCAATCGAACATCAACTCCTGTGGCTATATGCTACTAATCATTTATATCCAGTGTCGGTTCTCATACAGGATCATATCGAACAGTGCTATATGTAAAATCTGACATATGGCACTGAAATTTTCACTACACACTAACTCAAAAGAGCGAAATTTTCACCCTTTTAGAGTGGAAAGAGGAACCACTCTTTTGTAGAGCGAAATTTTGAATCAAAAAGAGTGTTTTTTAAAGAAACGCTCTCGCTTTGGATGGAAAATATGCTCTTTCTATTTGAGTAACGAAGTATTTGGATGTAAATTATTCTTCATCAAACTTGAAACTCATCTTTTTAGAGTGGTTTATTTCTCATCGTTTAAGAGTGGTTTATTTCTCATCGT
>JAGDQP010040426.1:4833-17301 GCA_022664845.1 Lepisma saccharinum | reverse complement strand
GGGGGGGGGGGGACGGGATTTTAAGGGTTTACAAAGAGGAGTGCCAGTTTAAAATAAGTTAGGAACCTATATGTTAAACGAAAGCTTAAGTTTATCTGAAGACGAGGTAAAATTAACTGAAATATTAGGGTGATCATTATCAACCCATAGGGTTTGGAAAAGCGTCTTCATAACTTCTTATTAAAATGCTACATAAGGGCAAGGCATGTTTCATACACTCAGATTTGTAGGAAGCTTTTAAACTCCGAAAAGCTGCTCAATATGTTAATACCAAACCGCAGACCGAGCGGCAGAAGTTCAGTAGGTAAAGTGTTGGCTTAGCAATCATGAAGTCCTGAGAACGACCCCAGTGGCAGTCTATACTGACTGAGGTTTTTCAGGGATTTTAATGTTCGTGATGGTATCTACAAAGGATGCCCTGATCAACTACCTTCCATTACCCTCTCCTCCATCCTATTCCGGGTCCAGTCGACTTGGGATACTAATACTCTAACAAAAGTTCTTAAAAGTTATAAAGGGCTGATATTTTTTTTGTACTTTCGAGGGCATTTATGATAAGAGCCTGGATTTCTTTCTTTAAAAAGTCATTGGGAACCTCACGACGTATAGGGGTCTAATATAGTAAGGAAATGCAAAGTGTTAAAACGATGAACTATTACAATCAAAACTTTGCTCTTTTCGCGAGAGTACTAGACTGCGATACCATGGTTTGTACGTTGCATATAAATTTTATAAGAAGAGCAAGGTTGCATTATTTTCTTTTTTTAAAAAAAGAACAATATACTTCGTGCGAACATTAAAAACATATTCAAAGATGATGGTTCTACAACACTGCATTCGGTACAAAAAAAATTATTCAAAGTTCGAACCAACCTCGCCTTTTGTTCCGGCAAAAGAAAAGAAGTTCAGTTTCTAATTGCAGCTTATTAATACAATATACGTTATTGTATTATTATTATTATTAATAATAATAATAATACAGATTCAGAAGAAACGTTTTAAAATTTGCATAGAAAATCAAATCAAAAACACAAACTTTTATTTAGAAAAAAAAGTGTCACCAATTCTCTAATTTTCATAAGATTTTGTCACACCAGGCGAATGCCGGGATGGTAACTTAAAATTAGACCCTAAACAACTACTCGCATCCTTTCTCCAACCGTACCCCGTCCTGAACCTTAAACGTCTAAAGCCATAAAATAAAATTCAAAAATAGATATGATCTTGTTTTTTGTTTTTTTTTTAATCAGGAAATCAGGAAAAATAAAATTAATTTTCGAATCTATAAACCTTTGATACTTTGACATATTAAGAAATGTACTGTTTGTTTTTTAATCTTTCGGAATGTAGTGGGTCCGGATTGAAATACTTATATGGATCCATCCTACTAGGCTAAATTAAATGCTAAATGCTATCATGCTCGCAGGAAATAATAAAACGTATATTTTGTATTAAAAGAAACAAATACGGCTACAGAATAAATATATTGGGGGATAATTTTTTCCTTTGTCTTTTTTTCAAAATATTTGTTTTGATTTTTTTTTTTTTTAAGGGCATTAAACAGAAATTGTAAATGAATAGTATCATTCGAGCTTCTTATAAGGGTTTATTTTTAACTTTGAGTATAGAAAATTCATTTTCGTTTCCATTAAATTCGAAATAAAATATTTACCGAACGGCCGTAGCTCAGTTAATAGAGTTGGCTTAGCATTTGGAAATCCTGGGAACTATCCTAGCAGCCGGGCATCCGGAATGAGTTTTTTTTACAGTTTTTCCCCAGTCATACTAGGCATATGCCAGGATGGTACCTAGTAACAAGGCCCTGGCTTACTACCTTCCAACATCCTCTTCCCCACCCTATGTCGGCCTGAGTCTGAGATGCCTAAAGGTCATAAATTAGCTAATTTAATTTGAAAAAAAGAAAATACAGGCCAAAGATAAAATTAATGGACTTAACGCTTTAATGACTGATGTACTTCTTAAGCGATTAGTCACAGGTTCAAATCCCTGGAAAACTGTTGAAACGAAATAGAAAGCTCTCCGAAGGAAATGTGATATCTGAAGCTAGGAGGTGAAAAAATTTCGTCGGTTTAAGATTGTGAAGAAGATAACTAATTTTGTACTTACCGAGGCGGTTTGATGTTGTCCAGCGGCGTCTCGTCAACGCTTCTACTTCATGGTTGATTTTTGTCAAAGGGGGTGAGACCCTGGTTTTTTCGTCTGGGAGATGTCTCGGGACGCTTGCGGGTAACCTCAGCAGCAGTTCCCGACTGGCGGAGAACACGAATTTCGACTCTTAGCAGGTGGGCGGGAACTGCTCTTCGCTCCGGTAGTGCGCAAAACTACGTGCGCGAAAGGGAACGCCTTCCTTTTTTCAGGGCGCAATTTCTTTTTTAAAAAAAAGGGGGGCTATTTTTCCTTACCAAATCTAGAGTGGACTTGTTTTATCTCTTTGCTATGTTTATTTGTTTTGCTAATTCTGTTACATAAGGTGCTAAGGTACTTCAAAATGAAATGTTTTGTTTGCTACTGCTTGTCTAAAATTTGATTTACCTTTTATTTTAATTATGATACAGCGTCGCCCGCAGCAAGTGCTTGACACTTAACTTCCTAACAATGGAATACGGCCGACGGAACACGATTGAAGCTACAGCAGGGTAGAGAACGGAGGATATTCTCTGGATTCGTCCCACGCAGATGCCACTGATTGGGTGACCAAGGCAATTGCGAACTGGGTCCTGATAGGTTCACAACTTCGTCTCTCTTTCTCAGTTTCTTGACTCCCCTTCACGATTTTTTTTTCAAAGTGGAAAGAAAGTATGAAAAACTTCTAGGTTCTTTTACTCGTGCAATATATCCTCCACCTCCTCAAAGCGAAAATAGCAACAGGTGGATCCCTACAGAAAATCAACAGTTGGCGCGCACAATTATCATATTTTGATCCATTTCGAACATAAATTCTAATGTTTGATGGGCGTGGTGATATCTACATATAATAGCAATACAACAAAAGGAAAATGTTTAGGGAATTTAAACAGGGAATGTGGAGCAACAAGTGGCTTTGCGAGAATCAACAGTTTGTTCTTTTGGATTCAGTGGCGGCTCGAGAGGATTGTGGAGTAAGGGGAAAGAAAGGAGGCGTGTCTTAACAAGTGTCCCTCCTTTGTATCGAAACTTAATTTTCGTGAAATCGAATGTAATATCTTATTGTTAACCATAGCTGAAATGGGTCATCAGGTCAAATTTTAGACCGGGTCAATCCTTGGGATCCGACCTGACCCGGAGAACTAAGCTGAGTTTTAAATTCTTATTTTGTTATACAGTGTTGCATTTTGGACCGGGGGTGTTACCTAGTGTTGTAAAAAAAAGGGGGGGTTCTGTTAAGTTTTTTATTTTATTTTGATTTCTTTGTTCTTTTTCATGATTTTTTAAACTTTTTTCACACAGCAAATGATTTAATGTTTTACGCTGCAGATAATCAATGTAATAATCAGGATTGGAGTTAAGCTTTCACATATTCATCCCAATTTACTTTGCTTTGTTTTCCTGCAGCCTTACGAGGCAAATGATGGGATTATTTATGCTTTCACTGCTACATTGCTATACTTTCTATATCTTCACCCTGACAAACATAAGGTATTAACTAAGGACATATGGACTGAAGTTATTTCGTACAGTTTGTAATAAAATACTAATAAACCTACAGGGAACTGAAGAAACATTTTCAATTATAGTAAGAATTTAAGTTCCTAGAGATAATACAACTTCGAAGACATCTTTACTGTAAACTGAAAGAAATTCTTACCGAAATATGCTCTCATCCCATATATATGATACGTTAATTTCTAATTAGTATTATTCGAGGAAGATATCCATTTTCGATCATAATTACCGTCCGCAAAAATCAATTATCTTTTGCTCAAAATCCCAAGAAATAACTTGCTTCTATTCAAGGACAGAGACATATGCTTGTGTTTACTAGTACACTGTGTTTCACTATAAGAACACTGGACATTGCTCTTTCACGCTCCGGGCTCCAAGCCTCGCCTTATACTATGAAAAAATATATATGTGTATTTCAAAATGGCTGAATAAATGCATAATGAATACTCTTGTAAACAAGCGACTACGTATAGGTTTCTTCTAATGAGTCTTTTGCAATAGGGCTCTGAGAAGTATTACTTCAAAGCACATAACGTAGCCACGTCCCGTGGCTCCCTATGCGGTTTTTGAAAGTATAGGAATAGCTATCGGCACGCAACAATATGGGGACATTAAAATAGGGTGGCAACGCTGACAACTGGGTGATTGGGTACAGGGATCAACCACAGTATGTTTAGATTGTGTCGAATATGTATACTCAAAGCTTGGTGTTGATACGTAGAACTGAATTAAAGTAGTAAATAATTAATTTTTAAAATTGATTGGCAAACAGTGTCAGCTGTGGGGCCTCAAGTATCTCTATGACGCGTCCCAGTACGTAAATACAAAGTTTGATCCTAATACGTTCAACGATATGGAAGCAATTAAAAAAAAATATATCTTCTGAAATTTTTTGGCAACACGAGACAACTGCGGCGCTGGAAGTACCCACATGAGCTGTCCCAATAGCTAATGCACATGTAAAATTTTATGTAAATCAATGCGGATACGTCCAGCGGTAACAAGTATGAAATCTAGATTATTTTAATCGTTTTGCAACCCTGACAAACTACAATGCCTGCCTGGAGTGCCTGTATGGTCTGTCCCAGTACCTAATAAACATGAATGTCAAATTTAGTGTAAATCAATGCACACGTGTAGATTTGTATTAAAAAAGGCATTTCTATAAGTTAAATTTAAAATAGGCTGGTAACACTGACAACTGGGGTGTTTAAGGTCGGGGACACCCAAAACTTTATTCTCTTGTGTTGAATGATGTTTAAGTTCAGTTTAGCACTTGAATTTATAGGACCAGCAATGAAATTTCGTGTAACAATGAACATACATTAGACATATACGGAGGTAGTGCTGCCATCTTTTGTTGGATATCGTTGCCTTAGATTAACCTTAAACTTTAAAGGAGCGGTTTAAAAGTTAACAATAAATATTTTCATATAACAGACGGACGATGCATATTGTCTTCATGCATAATAGCTTGTAGTCTTCATATGGAAATAGTCTCGTATCCCCCTGGGCGGTGAACAAATACCTCCCACCTTTTGGCAAGGCTATTCTGAAAGAATTTTGTTTAAAGTATTAAATAGGATAAAAGCATTAAAATATTTCAAAACCTCTCACAAAAGATAATATTGATTCAGTCAAAGGAACAAGACCAAGTCATTGGGTCAAGGTCGAGTCAGCGAATCATTCGGGTCAAGCCGGATCACAAAAAGCGACCCGATTTCAGCTCTGATTATAACAACCGCGTTATTTTCATAAACCTGTTCATTAATTTGGGGTATTTATTATTCGCCTGATTAATATATATCAGAAATAAACGTTTCGACTTCTGCTTACAGCTCTTGCTTTTACTTAACGGGTTTTTATCTACAACAAGATGAAAGAATTGAATATTGAATTTATTTTAAAGCCTTTAAATATCTTAAGCTCAGGCCGGGATAGGATGGAGGAAAGGAAGTTGGAGGGAAAATACCAGGACCAATTTTTGTACGTACCATCCAAGCATTTGCCTGGTATAGCAGAGTAAAATCCCTCGAAAAACCTCTAGGGCCTATTTTTTGTAGGTTACACCCCAGCATTTGCCTGGTATGATTGAGGAAAATCCCTGAAAAAAAAACTCAGTCAAAATGCTCGGTCGCTGGGATCGATCCTAGAACCTCCCGAATGCTAAGCTAACACTACCACTGAGCCGCGACCGCTTGGTCACAAGCAGAAAGGAATTTCTAGTTTAAATTTTGGACTGCTCCTAGAGCCATCGATTGAAGCGTGCGTAGCAAAAGCTATAGTATTTTTAAAACAGAAAAAGCTAAGCAAATCCAAAGGGCCTGTCAGTTTAAACGGTACATTAAATAGATTTCAGTGAACCCAAATTTAAAATTCGTTTCTCTCTACCTGCTTTGGACCAGGTGTCACGGACAGACGGACAAAGTAAAATGAAAAGTTGTCCAATAAATATATACGAGTCGATTGAAAGAAGAGAACCATTTCTTTAATTGTTCATGTGGCGTGGCCCTTCTTCAAAATGCTTTTCGTCCATTGCAATGCACTTGCCTCGACGCTGCTGCCAGTTGTTAAAAAAAATATGATATCCAGTTTTTCAAAGGTTCTTTCCGGCCGCCTTTTTCAACTTTTACGGCTCTTTTTCAGGCCTGAAACAAAGTTGCATGAATAAATTAATATTCTTTCAGATGAAAAATGTTGTTCTCATGACTCCATATTTTTTTTCATTTCTGTAAATATCAAGAAATCTCGTGGGTCAAGATCTGTGCTGTTAGGTGGGTAAGTCACTATCCTGATTAGACATCCTTCCAAAAGTAGTCTATCTTCGCGAATGTGGACGTTCCACTTGACACATGTTCATACTGTTAAAAATTTGGAGAGTGTTCATTCATATCTCCAGTAATGTTTCATATTAACGAATATTTCAGTTTGCGTTGTTGGAAGTTCTCAGTTTTATTTTAAATTGTGGTGTTTGAACATGCGCAGAAAGAGAAAACGGTCTCTTATCGTCACCGAACGTGCAATTCTTATGAAGTATTTGCTGCTGACATTTTGATCACGTGTTTTATTTTAGTATAAATGGGAAATATTCTCAGTGAATGAGGATTGCGATCTCCATTGACAAATAGAAAAAGTTATTAAAAACATGGCGTAAGTCATGGGAGTAGCTTTATGTTTTAGGGTTTTGGGCAACCTATTTCTGTCCCTCTATACTGTTTTGATATAAGCCTTTCTTATCACTGGCAGTTTAGTTCAGTCAGTATGATGCTGGAATTTTAACTGAACAACGCGTATTCAAATCTCGCTCCAGGCTTCCATTTCTTTCTGTTTCTGAAAACTGCAAAGCGGCTGTTTTTTTTTTATTAACGAAGTTACTGGAAATCTCCAGGCACCTATAGCTTTTTCTAGGCATGTGTCAGAATTTTTTAACACTGCAAACGCTCATTCAAAATGATCTGGAGGTTTCCGTACGAAAGGTTTAGATAAGTGGTAAGAAGAACGGCTTGTGACACTAAACAGGCCGATCTTTTCTAACAAAGCGGATTCACCACAGTCCCACATCCTGCACAAAAACTCAATGACAAAATAAATTTTGTCAGAACTCTAATCCTGTACGACAAATTGACACGTGAAGTTCACCTGAAAAATGTGTGACTCGAATATTGAAACAGTTGAAGGAACGAAATCCCAACGTCTACAGAAAAGGTGCAGTTATGTTGGGAAATATGATATTCATGGACGTAACATGAAGTGCACTATAAAGTTGTAAATACACGAACGGAAGATGAAGTCCCAATTTCAAGAACGCGTAATACTGGGTGAAAGTGACAGTATCCAGGTCGATTTCACGTGCTATTTTGTCGTATAGGATTAGAGTTGTACCAAAGCTTACTTCGTCATTGGGTTTCTTGGAACATTCCAGTATAGATTGATATATCACATAACCCACTTACTATTTAAATTTTTTAAAACATAGTCAAGACGGCAGCATTCAAGATGCCGGTCATTGATGTCATATCCTCCAATATGTATCGCCTATTGTCCAGTATCCATTAATAGTCATTTACTTTCCATGTATTTAAAAGTTTGTAAAAGAAAAGGCGTTTTCCTTGCTCTGTATTCAATTTACTTCCTCCCTACATTCAATTTTTCTCAGGTCCTCTTTTCATTATTCGTTAACCATAGCAGCTATAATTTTGGGTAAGAAGGATTTATCTAGGCACTATGCCTACATATGAATTTAAATCAAAATCGGGCTCTGTCACCTGGTGAGTGTTCCTTGTAAGCAGTATTCGTCAATCATAAACATGGCTTTAATAGATTTATTGGATACTACTTCGAGTGTGATTTGCTAAGCCGCTTACCCCTTACTTGTAGCGATATAGCGTGATTTGTGACGATACCGCCATAACTTTGAGCGTTTATAGCTCCGAAACTAATCAGATTTCAGAATTTCTTCAGTTGAAAGTTTTCTTGGTTTGATGTAATCACCTCCCGAAGTTTGCACCATTATTTCAGGGACACTCTGTTATATTGGGCTAGTACCACTCGAAAGAAATTTATTTCAGAAAGTAAATTTGAATATATACGCAGTAGCCTAAACTGGGTACTTCTTATTGACTGTGTAAAAATTAAACGTGGGAGGGGGTGCCTTTTTCTGAACGTTCATATATAGAGCATTGAGAGCCTGTTGACGCCTGAATTGTAGGCAACAGATTACGCACGTTCGCTGACCTAACGCTCGCCGGATCATATGTGAATCTTATCTCAATCAAGGCAGTAGTAGTAGTGGAAATAATTTGTATTTGGTGATAATTTGTCAAAGAGGACATTACATTTTGTCCACGTTCAGTTTTGGGATCATTGTACTGTGCTGAAAGTGGCAAAATCTTCGAAATTTGGTAAGTGGTATAGTTATTTCTTTTTAACTTGGTGTGTTATTAGATTATGTTTGAGCCTGCAAAACAACATTTCTAGAAAGGTTACCAAGATTTGAAGTTTTGAACGACCTTAGCCAAAGATGCCAAAAGGTCATAAATAAGTTCAACTCAACTCAATTTTGAAACTAACATAGGTCGACCCCATTTGAGTAGTCAATTTGGCAAAAGGTAGTGTGTCTACCCTTGCACTTTTCAGAAATGAGGAAAAATTGAAAGACATTTTGCAGGTTTCTTACCTGGCAATGAGTTTTCTCATTAATTGAATTGAACTTATTCATGGCCTTCAGGGCTAGATAGGGTAGGGGAAAGGATGCTGGTAGGAGTCGACCAGATGTAATCACCACGCGATCCGTTTGTCGCATCGTGGCTGTCCCGGGTTCCGGCACCATTAATGTAATCGTATCAATCATTGGTTCGAATCTCGGTCACCTATTGGGTGGTTCGCCGCTCGGATTTTCTCTATGATTTAAGTGGTAAATAATGAGATTTTGAGCATGATCATAGGCTAATAATAAATATATAGATATGAACAATCCAAGGATATTAATATATCATTTTTGGACATAATACGTTTCGTAATGGGGCTACTTATATAGCCTAAATATCTTTTAACCAATCAAGTTTTTTATTTACATCTAATTAATATTTAGACTGTGTATACATAGTATTCTCCGCCCCAAGCCCACGTGGTCTACTGACTACTGCCTCTGACTTCGGTTCGACACTGAGGGATGCACAGAGTTTTTCAGGGATTCCTCAGATTGAGCAGTCAAATGCTGATATGAGACCTATACAAACAGGCTGGCAACTACGCCCCTTCACCTGCTCCCGGAAGAGTGGTCGCCGAGCGATGTCATCCGTTTGTTGTGTAACAATGTCTTAACTGCCTATCCGGTCCATTAATTAAAGCTGATATAAGTATCGCAGTAAAGTCTTATTTCTTTTTTAAATTCTCCTACGTAAAACCATAGAGAAGTAACCTGATTCATAAATATCTGCGCACTGGCTTCGAAGAAATTTCTGGTATCGTTGCTAGATGTCTTTAGAGTTCAAGAGCGTATTTTTGTAAACATTCAGATAAATTTGAAGCTTCTGATTGGTTCGTTCTGCCATATTTCAGTTAACAGAAAATGCTGAAGCAATCATAGAATTTCAGTTTACCAGGATCTTTGAGAAAATAAGCTGTGGAAGAAAGAGCCATCTCTCGGCGAAGTAAGAAACTTCTTCAAAACCAAAAAGAAATGCGCGCATATTTAAGACTGCAGGCTTATCCTCTATGTATGAATTCTCTGTGGTAAAACTTTCTCGGTGGATATCAAGAACCATAACGAGAATAGAGTCTACCGAAAAATTGAAATTAGATATTTTTAAACTGATTGCTAGAGCAGTCGCCTGACACTGGTTCGCGTTGTATAGCTTGTCTTGAACTCGGGCGATAATATGTTTATGTCGAATTATGTAGGCATACTACTAAATGTATAGTTTATTTAGTGCACTCAGGTCTTTAATTTTCCCTTGTGAGTACCTAACAGTCCATGGTCTGCTATAATGTGACTTTGGGCTGAAAGACCTTATGATCTGAGTATTAGCCAGTATACTACTATGATCAGCGAGGGAACTGCAAAAACCCTTATCAACTCGGACATACTTGAAAACGTATGTACACTATAAATAATTAACTTTGCTGCAGATAATATCAACTACCAACCGAATAACTCCACAACCAATGAGATGGCTTCACAATTCCCGGATCTCAATCAAATACAATATATTTGTGTAAAAGACTGGTAGGAAAGCTTTTTGGATTGCCCTTATTTTGATTTTAATTTTTAAGGCATTTAGGCAACTTTGGCTCAGGACGGATAGATGATGATAGATGAATTGGTGGAATGAAGGAAGTGGGAGGAAACTAGAGAATCCCTAGAAAACCCTAGCACACAGTGTTTGTCAACCACAAAACACACATTACATAAGTAGGGATCGAACCGACGACCCCAAGCACCAGAGGTGAGTGCTATACCATTGAGCCACCGTGGTCTCTCCTCGGATTGCCCTTATGTTACGATGCTCATAAATTTAAGCCCAGCTCCAGGTCTAATGGTAACTATAGAACCCTTCGGTTCGGCAACGCGAGTTTGAGCCCCTCTATCGGATATCCTGACTACAGATTTTCAGAATTGTTCTCAGTTTCACCAGACAAATACCGTGATGGAACCTTGACCGAACCTCTGACCGCTATCTTCCTCATCCTTCAGATACCTGCCTGTTCAGGCCATGTAAATATTATAGGATTATAGGTTTACTTGAAGACAATAAAATGAATTAAGTTATTTCTGAACATGTTGGCAGGAAAATTGATTTTACTGATGTCTTAGACAAAGTGGCAGACATCTGGTAAGAGTGTATAATTCCTTTTTAGGCCGCTAGGTATCAGTTATCACGCGAAAAAGAATCTTGCGGTGAGGGGGTGCAAAATGTCAGGAAAATGCTCTTTTAACTTACTGCTGGTAAGCTGACGGCAAATAAGATCTTTAAAATATTTTATACGGGAAGAATTCTACTGAATGTGAACTGCCACGAGAAGATTGAATATGACATTAAATATGAATATTTCCATATTTTGACCTGTTTCTACATGTGTCTACAACCAAAATAACTGAAATATGATATGTATGAATACATACTGACTACATAGTCGTATGCACATTCTATTTAGTCTCTCAAAGTATGGAGAAGTAGATCAACGTTTTATGTACGTCTGAAAGGAAGAGATCTTTTACAAAATGTCTCCTCAGACAATGTTTTATTTTCGTATATTTTTCTTACCTTATAAGTAAAGATCGATCTATTACAGGTTAGGATCTGCCCTCCCCTTCTAATCCTTTTTCTATCAACCCACCCATTAGTCTATTAGCGTAGAACACGATGAGTAACGCCAGGGTTACACCAACCCTGTAAGTGGTTTCCGTTGTATCAGTGCTGGAGAATGGGGTCGTTGCTGGAGAATAAGATCCCTCGCTTCCTTCTTCAGCATGCTAATCCTGCCTTTCGTTGGTTCTCTGCACCGTCTTCCACATGATCTATGCCTTTCGACAAATCCTTCCAAGAAAACATGTCGTCTCGTCTCAGTTCGCTTCCACCACACACGTGCCTTGTCCCCCACCCCCTTGCTCTGAACTATCATCTATTGGAACTCTCCGACTGGAGGCAGTGTCATGAGTGTCTTTCTTTTCTCATATTTTTCCTCTGTCTCTTATTTCACACACACACATACGCAGAGAAAGAAAGAAACATGTATACACAACACACACGCACGCACACACACACCCACGCACGTGCACAGGAAGATATATACTATGTGATCAGAAGTACCCGGACACCCCGCGAAACGTGTTTATCATAGAGAGTGACACAGCACTTCCATCTATAGCAGGATAGGATGGTCTGAGGAACTCACGGACTTTCAATGTGGTCAAGTGATTGGGTGCTACCTGTGTAAGAAGTCTGTGCTCGAGATTTTCATCCTCCTGAACATCCCTAGGTCTACTGTTTCTGATGTTATAGTGAAGCGGAAACGTGAAGGAACGTGTACAATCAAACAGTGTGTAGATATTGACCGTCTTATGTTAAAGAATATTGGCCATCTTACAGCGTAATCGCCAGCATCACATAGGAATTACCCACTGCATCAGGATCTACTCCAAGCACCATGACGGCTTGGTGTGATGTGCGGAAACTTGGTTTCCATGACATAGCAGCTGCCCATAAGCGACACATCAAACAGGCAAAAACTGGACCATAGAACAGTGGAAAACCATTATGTGAAGTGATGAATCACGGTATACAATGTTGTGCTCCGATGGTA
>JAGDQP010040425.1:0-17301 GCA_022664845.1 Lepisma saccharinum | reverse complement strand
GGACGATGGGGTCGCCAATTCCCTACGCCGTATACGAGCAGCGATGGTCTGCTGCTCGGGCTATGTGATGGTTTCATCACGTTGCGGTCCGTAGACCTGCGATGAGGTCGCCAATCCCCTACGCAAGTGGGAAGTAAAAATGCTCAACAGAGAACCACTTTGGCCCTGCTGTTGGACTTCCCATTGGCAGCAACGATGTTATCAGCTGCCAGGGCTGATTGCAGCCAGTAAAACTGACTGAAATCTCGAGTGTACTGATGCTAAATACTTTCATAAATATTCAATCGATATGTTACGGGATATTCACTCACGCTCTGATATCTGACCATCCTCCCGACATCGCACGGGAGGAACCCCTGGAAGGTACCCTATCTAAGAGACAAGGCCTCCACCATACCCTTTCTCTTAAATACTTCATTATCTCTCGGGGGGGGGGGGGAATAAATATTCTTTCCTCCAATCTGAATTCGCTTAAAACTTCATAACCCAGAGATTCTCCCACGAGCACTTTAACAACTTATCTCTCTGTTTAGTGCACATGCTAGATTCATCATTTAAATATCTTTTAAAGTGCACACGACTGGAAAGCAAATTTGCCCCGACAGACGTCCCAGTGCAGATACGCACTCTAAACAGAGCACACTCTACACCTGACCAGTCGACAAACTCTCGCCTCCACGCAAATTCTCCGTTAAAAAAATATAAGTGGTTGTCAACTCTTATTATATTGTGTGCCCAATCTATAGCCCTCTGTTCTGAAAGAACTAGAGCTCTCGCTTCACCTGGAACTCTATCAGTGACTTAATTCTGAGGGCATTGCTGTGTCCCTCTCACGCATCAATTCTGTAATATGTATATCCCGTACAATATATCAAATCATTTCTTGCTAATTTAAGAATTATCATCATTTCTCCACCCAAATAAAATTATTTAGGCAGACATTCTTTTTCTCCAGTTCCCAGGCCCTCCGATCGGCCAAGGAAAGTTCACTCGATTTTCTTAGCCTCTCAACGCTGTATTTCTCGGAGTATCAGTTTCACACAACCACCATTCTCGACGTCTAACGCACCACCTCACTTCTTTTCTCTACCAAGTACCTAGTACCAAAATTTCTCTCCAACCGGCTTCCATGAGGAACCTTTTCCTTAGTTTTATTCAAAAGCATCTAAAAATAAAACTTCTACTAGAGAAGCCCATCGTTTTGCTTGTCAACAGCTGCTGGTCTCGCTCCATCCGGGTCTCGCGCACAATAGTCTCTTATGTCCTTGCTTCTAAAAATAACTTGACCCTTCCACAAGTTGAGAACCTGGAGCTTCTTTAAAACCTTGTTCAAACCGTTTCTTAACCATGAAAAAATAATACACATACGAAATATTTCCAGAGCTCATATTAAAATCACACGCATATTAAAATTTAAAAACACACATACATACATTACGATAGCCAACGAAAAACATATGATCTGAAAGGAAAATTATGTGACGCATTTTTTTTTCATCCCCCCAAAAATCGTTACACCGTATAAAAATGAGGTTATTAAATATGAGGAGGTACACTGCCTAACAGATGTAAAAACTCATATGGCTCGATTTCCTAATCCCATGAGAATGTATTTAGTTTTTAAAATTGAATTGTAATTAACCATTAATTGCACTAACAAATTTATTCATCTTTTCTGGATAGTATATGTGAAAGTATCAATATTCAAGTTGATACTTTCACTCGCGGCACAATTTGAGGTGTAGAATACTATCAACTCCACATATATGGTCCAAATGAATAAAGTTCCAATGTGGTAATATGTACTGATGTAAATTGAAATTTGCAACATTGCTGTAAAGAAGCCTTGTATATTATACACAAGGTAAATAAATGTAAATTAGGCGACGTTCTCCCTTGAATTCTTGTGTTCTCATATATACCTAAATAACCTTCACTATATGTTCATAGAATACAAGCGTGCTTTGCTAAGAAAACATATATTTTAAAATATTATTTGTGTACGAACAGAGAGAACTTACTTACTCTCAAGAGATTACAGTAGATTATTTACGAAATGTGATACTCACGTACGATAGTCTTTCGTTTACGAACTCTATATTCTGAACCACCTGAAGGATATTGTTCTTAATGAGGAATCCTTCCCAAATCGTGAGACTATGTTCCCCGGAGTAGAAAGTGTACTTGCCCTGTGGGATGATATCTTGACCTTCCCACCGAACTTCTTGTATCGCTAATATGTCTAGCTCGTACTTCTCGGTCTCGAGTACCGCCACCTGAAGAGTGCCCGTTTGGAACATTATACCAGAACGCGTACATTAATTATACAACCACAAGTACTATCCAGAGAAATTAGAAACATATTTATAGGTAATTAAAGGTTACTTAAGCACAGTTTCTCCCGTATAATTTGATAGATCCTATATCGTTTTGGGAGGGAGAGCTTGTGTCGTTCTTTATTTACATCTAATATAATCACCTTTTAATATTTTTACATTTTTATTTCATATTTTGTACTATCTTCTGTTATATGCTCTTTTACAGTAGTTTACTTTGCTCCTGAACTCGTATTAACAACGATATAGTTACTAAAACTGTCCATAATATAAATTTACAAGATTTTGACCTAACGCTCTAGGGGCTGATCTCATATTGTAATTTATATAGAAATTATCATGAATGTCCAATTTTCGCTTGCACGATGACTATCTAAGGTAACATTACGAATTTCAGTACATTGGTTCATATATCACCAATCTTAAGAACAGAAATATATTCGTATGCAGGTCGTGAGCTGTAATACAAAAGACTTGTCAATGTTTCTAACCAGCCATTTTTTTTTTTTTTTTTTACAAGCGATTCGCACTTCATATTGTAATTTGTTCACATAGGTTTTTCGTCTTGATAAAGCATATCAATCTTCGCTAAAGTGCAGTTTGTTGCAACCAACCAAAAAATATAGAATACAGGAAAAATGTTTGTAACGTGTGTGGAATTTCTGAAACTTTAAATAAAACAAGCTAATGAGTAATGAAAGAATGGATTGAAAGAAAAAAGTACGTGCGACTATTTAGCCAGTTCCGCGTTGGGAGCGAGCAAATTTGCATCGCGTGGAATGAAAAATCTTACCTGACTTTCTCTAACCCGTCTTCACTCACTCGATATTAAATGCATAATTTTTGCACCGAAATACGTCATATATAGCGCAAAGCGACGCCGTTAGTATTCCTACGCCTGGTGTTTTATTTGTATCCCACTAAACAAATCGAGTACGTATTTACGTAAATGATTTTGAAATATGTCTTTTTCTAACTCGTTTTGAGCAGCTAGCCATCGGTAGGTATTTACAGAACCTATGCGAATTATTGGCAATTAAATGAATAGTATAAAATGTACACATGGCACAGTATCTGGATGGAATAAATTTTACTGTATATAGTTCAGCTTCCGCCAACTACTGAGCCATATGTACACACTATATCACTCATTTAAAAATATATATATCATAGCAATAGCCAGCAATCGAAAAAGTGTTACGAAAAGCCATGTGTCAATATATCCGTAAATATGTACTCGATTTGTTCACCGAAGGCAAATATGGTGATGGACGGAGGAATATTAATTACGTCACTTGGTGTTATGAATTACATATAGTTTGCTACAAGTATCACACAGTATGTCGAAGAAGTAACTTGAGTTAGAAAAGGTAAGGGTCTTTTTCAATAACCACGATTCACATAACTTTTAACATTCATGTCATCTACTCGACCTCAACGCGGATGAATCTTTATAGTCCTTTCCACTCTTGTTTCACACTTTCACAACTCCAAACGATACTTTTTCGTTTCAAGACTTCAACATACGTTAGGAAAATTATATTTCTCCTGTATATTTTACATTTTCTTAAGTAGATAAAAAGTAGAATTCACCCGCTGGATGCTGTGAACTGCTGAATAACACGAATTTTTAAACAGTTTCATTTATTTATTACTTCAAACGAAGTTACAAGTTACAGTCGCGCATAACGCGACTTTTTCTATATGTTTTTTCCTTAAGGCTTTCAATAATCTTACAAACTATTTCATTTTTCGACCATAGAACCAGGATTTAAAAAGCTCTTCCACGAGAACAGCATTCTTTTTATCAATCGTTTATATACATAGCAAAAAATACGTAGTTTAGTCGGGTTCACCCACAATGTTTCTCCATGCCAATTAGGACCAATCACGTGAAACCATTGATTTCCTTATGCTGAACTTTTTACGTTCTGTAATAATGCGTAAGTGGGTAAGATAACTCTATAAAAACTCAAAATAATAAGTTGTTACGAAGCAGGGTTGCCAGATTTTCCTGTTTTCCGAACTAGTTTCATCTTCCACGTTAATGTCCCGCCTCAGGAAAGGTCAAAAGAGGTAAGAAGTGTCAAGCAAAGAAGGATTAAAGGAAACACTGACCCGGGAAAGTCATATATTTTCACTAATTGGTTGACTGATTGCAATACTAATTGGTTTGAATTGCCATTTCCAACCAATGTTTGGAAGTATAGTCAATTTCAAATTGTTGGGAAGTAAGAAATGACAATAATTTGTAATATACATAATAAACTTTTATGTATTACATACACCCTAAGAGATTAACGTGATAGTGATCGAGCACTGGTCTAGAAAATTAAACAAACATAATACTAACATGGAAAACAAATATTGTACATAGAACATTTAATAGTTATACCTTATAATATGACTACGTGCTTTGCGTTTGACTGCAGGTATTATGTGCTTTATGTCAAACTTGTACATTTTTCGGATTTCCAAAGAAAGAAGACGTTACTGTTATGGACAAAGATGTGCAGTCAAATAGACAATCCATTTTGTTTTAGATTTGGCTATTCTATTTTGTTTCAGAAACTCTCTCTTTGTTAATATTTAAAGTTTCTAGTAACAACATTAAAGCACTTTGTGTATATTTATATTTTAATATGTTAATTGCATTCAAGGGGGTATGGAACAATTGTTTGTTGTTTTCAGTCTCTTTAGGATCAACTGGATGGCATAGTAGCATTTAAAGTTCATATAAATTCTAGAGGTATGTCTAATTAATGTTTCACTAAGGCATTTTCAGCAATTGTTTATATTTTTTTAAAACAGATTCTCAATCGATAATAGTGGTAGATACTTTACATGAATTATCATCTCTCGGATTAAATTACTGGGAAAAAGACAGCAATGGATAATCCTCAAAATTCTAATGGAACTGCAAATATCAGGCAAAAGCCATAGTGCTAAAATAGATTTATCATATATTTATCTACAAGTGGTGCGTAACTGCTTTGTATGGAATCTAGAAAATAACTACAAGGGCAGATTCCATGTATTGAAATAAACTATACTGACTTCTGAGACTTATGTAACAGTGTTAGTTACGATAAAGCCGTATATTTGAATATACGTGGCACAATATTAGCATTGCAATGGCTAATAATACTTCAAATTTTTCTGAACTCGGTGCCGATAATTTTGTTACCGAAAGATAATTTTGTTTGATTTGAAATTACTTTTCTATTCTCAAGTTAGGAAGACCTGTATCAGGCGTGCCCAACTTCTTTCTTTACGAGGACCATTATATGATGATTACGGGCCGCAAACTTTTAGACAGAACTTGAATAAAAATAAACTCTATAGTTTTTCAAGGTAATAGATGTATTTAATTGCTATAAAATCATTTTACTATTGGAATAACAATATATTCGCAGAATACTTGACTGTGATCCCAGCTGCCAACTATCCTGACGGTTTTTTTTCCAGGGTTTGTCCTTAGCCACACCAGACAATTGCCGGTGGGTACCTTCAAGTTAGGCCCTGGCCAACTCCTTCTGGCATCATTTTACCCTGAGTCTTAGTTGCTTGAAAGAAATAAACGTATTTAAATTCGAATACTTGATTGTAATTTTAAGCTTTTAAAGCAAATTTGATTACATATATTATAATTTGCTGTAGTTTTGTCTTATCGCCGGTCTCACAAATTACATGACGGGTCACGTGCCGCCCACGGCCTTTCTGTTGGTCATGCTTGATCTATATTATGGCTTATGTCAAAACACTGGAAACATTGTTCTAGAACATTGCATGGTCGTAACAAAAGTGATCGGCTAATTTACTGTTTTAAACTAAAATAAAAAAGAGCATGTCGTCTATACATGAAATAATGAAAAAAAAAAATGCTTAGTCCTTGTAGTCAGTGATTATAATGTAGGCGATTCATCTGCCGGTAACTTCATGAAAGTGGAACTGACCTGTAAATGTTCGCGTGTACCAAGGTAATACCGTATCTGTTTGGGCAGACAGCTATCCAGAAGATGGTTTTAGGAGGTTCCACGGTTTTTCGGGTGGGGATGGGTGGGGGAGTGTTAAAGGTGTGTCTGGGCATAAAATGTATATTTAAATGTACGTAATTATGCCTAAAATTATATAAATTCTGCCTAAAACTCTGAATTTGGAGGGGGTCGGACCCCTCGAACTTCCTCCTAAATACGTCTTTGTACGATTCATTCAGTTATTTCATCGCAAATTCGGACATAGTGATTTATCTTTTACTCCATTTAGTGAAGATAATGCTTCACTACACAGTGACTTTGATAATATTACTTTCATCTTTGCAAAACATTTAACAACGCGTCATATGATGACGTCATTGCTATAATGCAACAGGTGTGTTGTCAGATTAAATACGATATTTCTCCTAATATTTCACTAGATCTGTAAATATTTTATACTTTTATTATCAACTGAACTTTGAAGTAACTAAATAATAACACATATCAGTTAAGATGTTTCTAGTTACAGAGCACATGCCTACTTTTGATACCTCTCTCAAAATCCTATAGAAATCAAATGGCAGGTTTCCTAGGCAACCGTTTGTTTAAAGTCAATATGGCGGCCGCCACAATTCTCAGTAGCATTCGGCCTTAACAGCGTATTGCGCCTAGTTATTTAAAACAAACAGATTGGAGAAAATGAAAATTGGGGAAGTGTGGGGTACAATCCTGCGACCTGCGCGGAAGGAATAAATAAGTTTAGCTTCGTCACCGAAATATGGTGTGACTTGTTTTTTGGAGCCCCACTTATGTGAAACCATTTAAAAGTCCATTATTTTGCTCTAACAACCCTCAGTCCTAACGTTACTGCAGTACCCCCTATATGTGATGTCAATTGATCTTGTTTCTAGGTCACAATTGTATCATCTACCTATTACTGTTTTGGAGCGTAGCACTTCCTTGACCACCTGGTTAATGTGAAGACAAATCACCATCGTCAGCATCATTGTGTAATGAGCATCAGCGTAAAGAAAAAGAAAGCTGTACGACCAGATATGATTTTGTTTATTACCACACATGTTCTATTGTTTAATCCTCCGTATATTGATAACATTAAAATAATAAGCATTCCGAGCAGGGTGGCCACCTTTTTGTTGAAGAAAATCGGAACACGCTCTGAGGGTATCAGTACATAGCCCCTGAGAGTATCAGTAAAGTGACTCTGAGGGTATCAGTATATAGGTCTTGAGGTACTTCCGCGAAACAATACTATTTTAGCTTTAAAATGGGTTTTTACGGCCATCCTTAAGAATGAATCGGCACAGGAAATCATAAGTGCTGAAAATGTGAAAAACGTAACCTGACAGAACTCACGTTAGACTATTTTTCTGGTTGTATGCATTTTCCAGGTTATTTCTGTTTCGACGTTATTCACACTTCGCGGAAATAGGTTACGGTAGAAAAGTCAGGTTATATTTTATAATTTTGACGTGATACTGAGCTATTAATATACTGTTGAACCCATAAGGATTTCCTGACCTGATCCATCCTGGACTTCTTTTAAAGTTTACTACAGATTTAGCTAAAATAAATTATATTTTTCTTATTAATTATTTAACCAAGAATTTTTGTCTTATTTAAAAAATTCTTCCTCATTCCCTCAATAAAAAAGATGGTTACGGGAGTATGACTTTAAGAAAATATTAAAATTTAAGCCATATAAAATAAAAAATTGTATTTCACCCAAGCTTCCTGAAAAGACGTAAAATAAATTTTGAATTCAATCTAAAAATGTTTATAATTAACTTACCTAAAAGTTCTTTCTTGTACATATAAACATATAAGAAATACTGAATACGGTAACATCTTTTCAAAGTAAGAAAAAGTGACAACATGCAGAGGCGAGTAACACTCAGTAATTAAATGTTTTCTGACAATTCTGTATATGGGCGCCATCTTGACTGAATCTTCTGTGTTCAAGACACGAACATAGATTGGAGGACAAATGCGATTACAAAGAACTGCTTTACCATCATATGTTAAGGGTCAAATACTAAAGAAATAGAAACAATTAAAATCATTATTGTATGGCTCATAAAGAGTATAAGAAGTGTAGTTTGATGCCTATACAACATACTAAGTTTGTCAATAACAGAACATTCTTTATGCTTCAACTCTGAATGCTGAAAATCCAGACAATCTGCGCCCCGAATAACATTGAATCGGGGCGCGGGACAACAGGCCGAAAATAGGGACAGTCCCGACAGAATCAGGACAGGTGGCAACCCTCATCCCGAGTGTATGTGTGCGTGTGTTTCCGGCTATTTGTCTCGACATCCATGGCCTCTAACCCCACATACGCAGTATCATATGAAAACTTATGATGTAAGGGTTTCACATAAAAAGGTGCAGTCGCGATCAATTGAACCATTTAGATTCACGTGGCGAGAACAGAGTGAAATAAAAAAAGTAACCTTTCTGGTTGTTTATTGCTATTTTCTGTAAAATCATAGCCTCGACCCCCCACATAATTATGTGGTATTAGATGAAAACGTATGATCTGAGGAGTTCACATTCATTCATACTGTTTTGACCAGTTAAACCACTGAGATTTCAGAAGATGGAGAATAAAATGTGATCTTGATAATCTCAACAACCACTCGAATATCAATACTCAATTTAAAACGACGCATTTATTTTGATTTCTTCCGTTTCTAATCATCAGTAGCTAGATCTGGTAATGAAATATACATTTACTATATGGGCTGTGAACCGTTTCTAATATATTACTTTAAGTATGTTCTTCGGATCCCTACAAATGTTCTCCAAAGATACCTTACGTTGCTAGATTAATTTTCTGCCTGTAGGGTCGCGTGGCGTTGCTACTACGGTATTACGTTAAAAATGTGTTGTTTTTTTCGTTCCATACAAATGGTATTGTCCTAAGACAACTTGCATTCCTTTATCAGTGGTAGATGTGCTAAAAAAACAGAGGCGTCATTTAGGAGGGCAGGGAAAAATTGACCCCCTTAGTTTGAGAATATAATCTCACTAATACCTACAGAAAAATTCTTTAAAAAGACAAATTAAACCGACATAAAAACTTGCCGACAAGTAAAGAAAAATATTATTATTTTTTTAAAAAAATTCTATTTTCTGTAGGAATTCGGCATTAAATTTATAACGTGTTACGCAATAAGGGTTAGTGAATTTTAATTGCCTGTTATAGTAATTAAATTGGCGCCGACCACATGAAAAAAAAAACGAAAACGAAAAACGAGAAAAAGATTTTAAGAAGTGATTTTATTTTTATTTACAGTTCCTTCTCAAGGGACGTTTATCCTCGTCTTTTGTAAAGAAGTTTATATCCATACATTCTTTTTCTTTCATATCAGAGCCGTTCAAGTATAATTCTGCATTACGTCTGCATGAAGTTACAATTGTATCGCCGAGAAACCCTGTGCGGCGCCTGTCCAACATTGACTAGACTTATTATAACAGTGATTCTCAAAGGGAGCGCACTGGCACGCTACTATGCCGCAAAATTATTTGCCTGCTCCGTGTCGCGCTGCGCCACGTGAAGACAAATATTTTGATTAAAATTATAAAATAAAAGTAAAATGGAAATTGAATATCTTTAAGACCGTTATTTATTAATACAAGAGTAGCAGTACATTGTAAGTAACAAATTGGAATTATTAAAACTATTGAGTGAATAATTCATTATTATATTAAACACTGACTTGTTTATTTTGGAACAGTCTGTAATTAGACTTGAAGTCCGGACTTTCCGGAACCATTTCAATTCGCATTCTACATTTCGGTTCTTAATTTTGTGGCATGACATGCCTTATCGTGTATAAGTACCAATTTTGTATCCTTTATAGTGAGCCCAATTGCTATATAAGTTTTTTTTTTGTTTTGGTTATTTCTTGTTACTAAATCTTGGTTCAGAGACGTGCCGTGTGAAGTCATAACTCTGGGGCCTACAACACATACTTAATATTTCTTTGTTTTCTGGTTTGGTGTCTACAAATGTCTTGTGCGCGACAGCACCAATGTGACTGTATTCTGATGTTCATTATTATTAATAAGATTTTTTTGTAATTGTATAAGTATTCACACTCATGTATCACAAACGGTTGGCCCAACGTGTATGGCGACGCGGCAAACCAACGGTCTACGGGTGGTCAACGGTAATATTGGTGATTATTATTTGGAAAGGCCAACAAATCGGGCAAACGTTAGAATAATGTTGGCAACCTAACTATTGTCAACGACAATGACCTAACAATAGGCCAACAGAACGTGTCAACTAAGATTCAATGATGTACCAACCGAGGCTCGTTTGCAAAATGCCGACGAAATGCCAACAATTCCACGACCACCCGACCAGCAAAATATTCGACCCAAAGTGAGACTGTTATTTTATCGAAGGTAGCACGTAGTGATGATCCATATTCAGTTGGCCTTTATTGGATTTTTTCGCTATTACACGTTCCTTGCGTGAAAAGCTCTTCAGTGTCGGCGATGGAATTCGTGCCTCCGATGGTCAGCGACAAAATTTAGAAGTCTGATACCTTAACCACTCGGCTATGCTAGTCTTTCAACTGGCAGATTTTTTAATTCCTTTTCTGGTACGAAGACAATTGAGAAGTTTGTTTGCAAAAGCAACTATATCCATGTTACTTTTTAAAATTGTTTTCCTGTTTTTCGTATAGTATACAAATTCTTGATTTGATTTTGAAGCAAAAATTATATTAAAACATTGATGTTAATTGGATAAGATAAATTCTCGTTCAAACTGACATCAAAATTGATTCAGAATACAGTAAAAATAAATAAATAAATGTAAATTGATATAGTAGCTTTTGGAAACAAGCGTATCAGTTTTTGAAATGAAGTAATACATATCGGTTTTAATCCGATATTCGGGAGTGGTTTTGAATCTTATGTTAGAATTATTGCATCCTATATTAGAACTATTGCTACTGTATTCCGTAGAGCACCTATGAACTTTTCCATAAGAAAATTTCTGGCTGGCCGAAATTAGGTGGACATAAGAAATTGAGCTGGCCTCTTGGTGGAGATCTTTTGTGGTCATACATAGCTTTATAAACTTTTACCGGAGCAGGTTAGCTGATGATAATCAAGCGAACTGTTTACCAACGTTGGAACAACGTTTTTCTTATGGTACGTATTGCCAACCAAGTTCCGCCGTTGGGCCGACGATGTATTGATTGGTGTGTCAACGGTGAACACCAATTAAGTTTTATCGTTCGGCGAACGTTGGTTAATTGTTCCGATCAAAACGATCGTCCAAGTCCCAACTATTCCCCGACAGTCCGACGATTTGCTGACATTGGTCCAACCATCTGTGCTAGTTGGGGGCCTCCTGGTAAAATGCACCAAAACGAGCCAACACCGGTTCAGCGATGTGCCAACCATGGCTCCCTTGCAAAAATAGCTTCACCTGCCAACCATCTTCTTCTCTATGTACAGGGGAAGGGTGAACTACTCAGAACGGAACTAGGAAAAACTTCCTTTGAACAGCCAAACCCAGTTAGCACAAACGGTTGGCCCAACCGCAAATAATGGTGGGAATTGAAGGCTAATGGTGGGTTGGGCCGCCAAAGCTCCACCAATTTTGGGCCACCTGTGGATAATCGTTGGCAATCCAATTGTGAAATACAACAAAATATCACTGATGGCCCAACTGCAAATAATGGTTGTCTAGTCACTTGTAAATTACAACAGGACGCCAACATTGGACCAACGATGGCGAAACAACGGCCCAACGATGGTACAACGACGACCCATAGATGGCCCAACGATCACATTTAGTGATTTTGTGTTAAATGCTGAACACGTGGTGGAGACAAATAAGCTCGTATTTATACGAGATAAATACGTATTAATGTACTTCTAAAATGAATTATAATAAAATGCTAAGTTTTCACGTAATAATTACACTGAAATTGGAAGAGAAATTAAGTTATTAGTAGTGTTAATTTTCTTTAATGGAAGCAATGATTTCTTTCTTTGGATGTTTTGCTGAGTCTATTCTATTATTGCGTCGACAACTTGTTTTCATATGGTGAATGATTCTGCTACAATTGTGAGTTTTCGTATGGTTTGACGTTACAGGAATTTTGATAGCCGTTATTTTAGTAACTACTGACTCCGGGTATTACCGTATAGCTATATAGCAGATTGTCACAGTACACGTAATGTTTGTGCCAAATTATTACATGTTGGGCATTATTTAATTTATTTAACATGTATGACATACCAAAACACACCTCGGGCACCCAGGGAAACCCGTGAACATCTCTATGCAACTTCTAATACGCGCTTTATTTAAATGGAGTTACATGAAAGTTGAGTCTGTTGAGGATTCTACAGTTTTTATCTTTTTGAGGCAGGTTAGTACAATTAAAATTTAATAGCTACTTCAAAATCAGTGTGTGCTTCGAAAAAGGAAGTTCTGTAGTTGCAGTAAATGTTTTCTTTTATCGATGCAGAATGGAGAGGACTTCTTCTGACAGGATGGCGATTAGCTGCCATATACCATCGATCGTTATAGCATTTTAGTCGAAGTCACTGCTATAAAATAGCTGTGATGTTATTTTTTGCAAATGTTATGAAGCAGGCGGGAAGAATTTAGTGTTAACTGTTATGAGTAAAATGTTAACAGATTTAGTAATATGCTAACCCAAAGTTTTAGACCGATATAATATAATCTTGAACGCTTGACATCTTTTGTTAAGCACTTGTATGTGTTCTGTTTTAAAGAAACGTAAGATGGTTCCTAATCTAACATTCGTATGCAGATTATTGAATTGAGCATGCATATCAGACAATTTCTGAATATAGAATTAACTACGGAGTTATTCTTCAATTCAGGTGAGAACTTATGGATGTGCAATTAACCTGGGCAAATAACTTTGGTATATTTGTGATAGTTTCGTATGTGGATAATAATGTCAACAACAAATTGTTGCATTATCGTAAATCTTGAACTATTCTATTGAAAAATGTTTGAATAGCTACCTGGCATTACTATACAATGCATTTCATTAAATGAATACTATACAATTGATAAGATATAATTTGTTTCATTTGAATGGATGGATTTTAGATCCACCCTCGGTCAATATAAGTAGCATTACTTTGCATTATTTTAGTTGACAAGAATTTAAATAATATTTTTCAGCTAAGTTATTATTTACACATTACATAAAACACGGACGTTCAGAAGTGATATCACGTAAACAGTATTGTAGAGGACATTTGCAGTTTTCCTTGTCGGTAACCGAAGCTGTTTGAAATGGACCACACCGACTAAATCTCTGGTCAATTGCGTATATTTGTGTGGCCGCTTGAATGAGGAAAAACTGTGTAAAAGAGAATGTCTTGATAGTTGTAGTTGAAGGGATGTCACCATTGTTCACTATCCACTTACCTTGCACTTGTTGTGGCTAGAGTTTAATTCGTGTAGGGTAGTTCATTTGGAACAAAGGGGTGATATTCCCCAAATGATCGTATCAGAAAATTAGTTTCATGAACAACGAAAGTTCGTATTCAGGCCTGCAATTACTGGGTTGTAATTACTACAATTAATATTCTCTGACACGAGCGTCTGCGAAAAAAATAGCGAACTCCTCCATCTGGGACGGCTCAGCAGCAGCCGGAGGTAACTATGAAAGTATTATGTATAAATCACCAGACTGCAAAAAATGAATACCTGAAGCATTATCTGCTGCTCAGGATCTTAATAATAAAGCTGCAACTAGAAAAAGTAAAAAAATCCTTATGATAAACTGAATTAAAAATATCGATACAAGTAATGAAACATTTCAAAAGTTCCTTTCTTTATATATTTTATTTTAAATATAATTTAAATTGTATTGATGTTAATAACTATAACGAGATTGTGTTAACTTTGTATGTCACAAATAATAGCATTAATAAAGTATGGAATTTTTGCAATTACTTTATTTTAGACATTGAATATCGCATTTCCTACCGTATGCACTTCCTTATATCAACAATTCAGATATACCATATTTATATATTAAGAGGACCTATCTAGAAATATAAACTAATTAATTTTGTTTACAACAATTTCATTACCTGGATGTAGTAGGATCCTGTATACCTTACATACTTTTCAGTACCGGCCACTTCCATCCTTGGTTTGAATGTTACAGAATTGTATTTTATGGTAATGGGAGTTTATTTCGAATGTTAGATGAATTTCATTTATTAATTTGCTCATACGCTTATTATAACTTTCATACGAAGGGTTGTTTAAAAAATCTGTAGTTCGAGTATATGATATTTTTAAGGAGTTTGAGATAGACTATGTGGTTATTTGTTTGTTTACGTTTGTGAAGTTTTTTCATTCTTTCAGTAGCAGAACTAGGAATATGTTTGCAGTTACGGAATGCAAATGGACAAAATCGGGACATGGTCGGCATGCGATTCACTAGCTGCTGTTGAACTAGTTTCGGCTAGTCATCCCGCCGAATTATCCCACCATAGATTCACCTTGACTAGCGAATGGTGGGAACACTCCGTAAGTTCATTGGCTAGCTGACTGCAGTTCAACACAAGCCAGTGAATCGATTGTTAATCTTGTCTCGATTTCATCCGTTTCTATTTCGTTACTGCAGATGTTCTGCAGCTGAAAAAAGAGGAAAAGAAACCCAGTGCCAGGAAATACACTTTTGAAACAACCCTCGCACATTCACTATCGTTGGGCCAACTACGAGCCAACTGTAAACCAACGTTGGGCCAACACTATTCAAGGAATGTCATGGTTGGTCCAACGTTGGCTGATGTTCGTTGGCAAACGGTAGGCCAAGCGGCCAAACATTCAGCACGCCAACCAGGTTGCCAACATTGGCCCAACCGTTTGGCCAACAATTTTTTTTGGTTGGCCCAACCGTTTGTGCTCATTGGGAATGCAGCACAATACGGCAACGTCTTGTCCAAATTTGTCCCGACTAATTTGGTTCTACAAATAGTCTGATTCTTAATTATTTGGATTGCCTATAGTCACTACAAACATATATAATCAATAACTTTTGGAACATGACAGATTTCACGGTCAAAAACACTCACTCACTCACTCTCTCTCTCTCTCACACACACACACACACACGCGCGCGCATAGACACACACACGCACACTAACTCACTCAATCTCTCTCTCACACACACACTCTCATCTCTCTCTCTCTGTGTCTCTCTCGAATATGTTTGAAAAAATAATAATAAACGTAGTTGTCCCAAATAAGGATTCAGGTCGGTAAACCAACGATCTTATGGTTGAAAAGTTAACAATAAATGCCGTTGGCCCAAGTGCGAATTCAGGTCGGGAAAAAAACAATTTTACGGTTGAGAAATTAACAAAAAATGTGGTTGGGTCAACATAAAAATGTGGTTGGCAAAACAACCATTTTCTATTGAAAACCTAACAATAAAAGTCATTGGGCTAATGTGGAAATTGGTTGGCACCCCAACCGCTTTTTGCCAACGTTAAATACTCTTATAAAATGCATTGGTTTTATGTTGGCAACTCAACCCACCATTCCCCAACGATCACAACCATTTTCAGCTGATGGATCAACCGTTTGTGTTACGTGGGCAGTAAGTGCACGGTTGATTGTTGAATTGTTGTTAATGTCTAAATTAAGCCAGTAGAGTTTTAAGGACTGCCAGGACCTATAGATTGCTGGTAAAATGGATTCCAAACCTCCTGTTCATGAACCACTACGAGAATTGAGCGTGCAACCTTGCGTATAGCAAGCAGAGGAGCTCGATTACCACTCGGCCACCTTTGTTGTTGTTTGGGTACATGTTTTTTGTTCGTGTATGAATATTTTGAGCATAAGTTTGTAGAAGATGAGTAGTTCGGTCTGCCTATTCATTTTTTATATCTTTTAGAAGTTAGAAGAGTTGTTTTTTCATTGTTCTGCTTCAGCACAACTAGTTGAAATGTGTGATTCCAAGGTTAATGAATGTACATCCCTTAATGTGTACTGTTTTAGTAAATATTTATAGTGGTCTATATAATTTTCTAGAGTGTATTGCTATTTTGCTACTGCTCATTATTCCCCCCGAATAATATATACAGTTCTCGAGAAGAAATCTTCGAGAAGTAGGTGTTCGTGATGAAAACTAGCTTGATTTTGCCCAGGATATAATCCAAATGGCGAACATTTGTTACTGCGGCGATGACCTTGCGAGTTCCATAAGCCATAGAGTTAGTTAGTTAATATATTCGGTTGGATATATGAATTTTTTGCTTGTTCTGTTGAGAATGTCTAACTTTTTTCTTTTTTTCTAAATAATCAGTTTGTTTTTACTTTGTGCTTGTCTCGGTGGCTTGTGAATTTTCTACGCACTTGTTACGTTTGAGTACCCGCAGTAAGCAGCAGCGTAAACCATAACATTTATAGTTTATTTCTTTGTAATAGCTATTCTTTTGTTTGGAATATTGTCACTTTCTAGCAATTTGTTTGAACTTTATAGCAAGTAGTCATTTAAAAAAAATCAATATTGGCAGTCCTAAGCGGTATTGCCTAAGCGGTAGATCCTTTCGGGCCAATTATATCCCTATCCTTTTTTGTACTTCTCCCTGAATATACATATAACTATTGGTTGAACATACAGTATATACAGTTGGCTGGATATACAGTATATATTTTTATATTGTTGGGTAGACTTTGTTTCATATCTCAGAGCGCCCAGAGCTTATATATTGCGGGAGTTAGAATTATCAAGTAGATTAGATTAAGGCGTTTTCTTTATATTAATTTATAAAGGAATTTTAAGTTCCAGTTTTTGTTTCGCTTTGAGAACATTTCGTTTCTGAAAGTGAGTTGGTGTGGGATCTTACGCGTTTCGGAAGTTGAATTTCGTTTGTCTAACAAGTTCTAGTTTTCCTGAAAAGGTGTGGTGGTCTTAAGGAAGGCCTTT
>JAGDQP010040424.1:4221-17301 GCA_022664845.1 Lepisma saccharinum | reverse complement strand
CATCATTATGATTTTTCTGAGGAAGTTCTCTTGTGAAAAATTAACGAAGCAGGCTTCATAGCTCTAACACAAGATAAAGTCAGCTATAACAATGTTGAATTAAAGCCTACAAGCATGCTTTTACTTCACAAAATCTTCGTAACAGAAAAAAGACTAGTAAAATATAAGTCTTTCAGAAGAAGAACCGTGGAGTAATGGTTAGAATGACAGATAACAAACAAAAATGAAGCTTCTAGGTTCGAACATCACTACAGACATTTGGTTTTTCTTCCTCCACACGTTTGATATTGGCTCACCAACGTTTTAACTACACAGGTTTGAAACAAGTTTGATGTGAAATGTTTGTAGCAAGTCAATAAGCAACTTTGATGCAAGATTGTATCAAGTTTGCAGACTTACAATGCCAAACTTGCTGTAGACTTTTAATGGAAAACGTTGTATAAACTAGCTGTACGTTGTTTAGTAAGCTGTAGCGAAAATAATAATTACTTTCCTAATGTATACTCCTGAGACAAAACTAGTTTCAATATGTCGTTGATTTTTCACAATCGTGCCATTTCAGGAGAATTATAATGATGTTTACTTTACTCTTCGGGTTGATGTCATATCTCAAATCAACTGACTGTCGATTTCCCAGATAGTACACAAGCTTATACCAAGTTTGGACTAAACTTAAGTCTTCGTTACAGTTAGGAACTTTGGGGTAGGATAGCGTATTGAGGAGCGACCTATTCATTACATCGCTACCTTATCCCCAGTTCCACATTTTCCATGGAGCTGTGCAGTGTGCAGTGTGCACTCTTGTGGCACTAAACTAAATGTAAACAGAAGGAGCAGAGGTTTCTGGATTTGTTGCTGACAGTATGTTAGGCTCAGGCCGGGATGCACATTTCTAGATTCCAAGCTAGTTCTGCCAGTAGGCGTGGCTAAAGAGAGGAAGTTGCATATCACGTAATGATATCATGTGACGTCAGTTGTACTTGGGTTCGTCGTTCATATGGTTCACAATATACAAATATGGAGAAGAGAATAACAAAACATTGTTTTTGAGAAGCACTTTCCCAGATTATGTATAGAATGTCTTCGTTAAGACAGATCGAACTCCTACGGTATGGAATATAGAAAGTAAATTCAAAATTAGGCCTACAATAAGATTAACATTAAGATCAAAATACTGATGTAAAACAAACGGAATATCTTGTTTCATTTCCTCATGTTACTTTAAAAAGAAATAATATTACGGGGCCCCTGGCATTATTTGGTGATCAATGAAATAGTTAAAATGTTATTTTTTGTTAAAAATATACAGTTAGTAAAAAAAACAAAAAAACATCTTTATTGGGACTGCCTCTTGACAAAGTTTTGTAGCATTATTTAAGTTTCTCCGGTCTGAGCCAAAGATGCCTAAAGAACATAAGTGGAAGGAACTTTTCTCTCGTGTACAAGGGCACTAATGAGATATATTGCGTCGTAATGTAAGTAGGAAGTTTTTGTGCATTTTTTAACGTAAAAACATTTAATTTTACTAAACCTAAACGAAGAATGCATGAGATGTGCTAAGTAGTAAATATTCCTGAGGAAAAAGCAATAAATAAATAAATGAAACGATTTTGTCAATAAAACCAGATTTTTTTCTCGCGAAAAAAACATTGTTTTCCGAGTTCTTTTTCTCGAAAAATTCCGTTTTTTTTCGACCTGTACATCACTAGATCAAAAGAGAATTCCGTATAATTGTTAAAGAAACATGAGACGTTATCAAGCATAACATATAGTTCTTTTAACGACGCTATCCCTAGGAAAGGAGATTATTTATAAGATAAGTTAGGAAAATGTAACGAAAAAAGAAACGAACAATAGCACGATAAAGGTTTTTCTACAAACGTGCATGTAGGACCTATTTGAGGAATCCAAATAGTCCCCCGATTTCAGTAATTATGAATCAATGAACTGGTCCATCCTGTATCATTTAGAAATTTTTATTTCCTTGTGTACAAGTGTTTATTTCTTCTATAAGCAGTCACTTTGTTTTACTCCTTCAGACGTAACATAATTTTACCTAACCTTAAATCAGGAATGCAACGAGTGAGCCAGTTAGCGTAACCCTTCAAGTCGACTCGAGGGCAAATGATAAAATCTATTACATGATTGAAATGTCATTAACGTCCTAAAGGAGCTGGTAAGCTACTAAGGACGAGACTTACAGTTTAACGTGGACTCCGAACCACTTGTGTCCCCACAGGGAATCGAATCTGGGATCCCTTGATAAAAAGGCAGCAAACGTTACCACTCAGCCACTGGGACACCAAAATCTATTCCGTGTTACCCTATGTTGCGGAATATTTTCCGTTTAGAGCAAAGGTATAATTATCCTAGTGTAATGTAACTTTAGCTCAGGTAACCCACGAAATCTAGAGAACAGTGAAAAGAAAGCAGAAAATTAATAAACATTTCCAGTACAAGAGTTTATTTGACAGTGCATACTCTAAAAGGACGTTAAAGTATTATGTAAGCACATTTTTAGTCATCATATACCCCCTCCTCCTCCTGCAAGTAAATTAAAAATATACCCGACCCCTCTACGTAAGATTTCTCATTTTGTGTATCGCTATTTCGTAGAAAAGAAAGATTTAACTTAAATCTACACTAATAGCATAAAAATGCACTTAAACTAACGGTATATAGGGTAGAGGAAGCCTACTGTATATACTTTGGACCCTTTTGATTTGGGTATTTGCCCCTTTGAACACGTTGTTGGACAAATTTAATTTTGCTTCCTCAAACTCAGAGAGTTACATAACATATGTATGGGAGCATATACAGCTCGCCGAATAAAAATGACGCACTACATTGCCACCTTAAAGCAATGATTGGAACTGGGAGGCTATCGTTCCAAGGTCCCCCCTATGGGTAGCTTTGAACATGGCTGGGGCAGTTTTGAACACATCCTTAATTTTATTACAAGAACATGTATTCTCTTTGTAAATGCTTCTAAATACAAATACGGAGGCAGAAGAAAGTAAACCAAAATTTTACTAGCCGTACAAAGAATATAAACTACGCAGTTGTTAAGAAATTTTAACTTCCTTGCTTATTTCTTATATTGGTGTTATGAGGATCGCATAACCATTAGGCTTAGATTACCTTTGAAATCGTACAAATTTTGTTAAAAATGTTACGCATAGCCTAATTGAAATGCTTACACTGTTAATATGTTGCAAACTATTTTTTTCTTCTCAACAGTAGGTTTTAGCTGTAGGGACATAAGTTGCTACTTTATTCAGATCTACCCCCTTCTGTTTGTTCAGAGTTGCCCCATTACGTCCAATTACATACATTGTGTTATTATGGAAGAAGGAGAATGGTTATCAGAAGCCATAAGGGCAGTTTTAATGCGTGAAGAAGTGTAGTTACTTCGTAAGTTAACTAGGAAAGATATGCTACAGTTCTCTCCAGAAGCTTACAATCTCTGAGATGAACTTTTACTTTAGTACCTACAAGTAGCATACTTCGCCAGGTAATGCACATATATGGCGAAAAAGAAATAACAGCTGTGTGGCATGATGGTTGCAATTTGTAACTGTTAGACAAAAGAAATTTCGTTATATAAATGAATAATAGTTATCTCCACTGTTCTAAGGTACCCCCGGTCAAATGTACACTCTCTCCCCTAAACATTGCTTTCATCCCCCTCCCCTTTGGATAAAATATAATGTGAACCCTTTTCCCCTTGAATGTTCGTAATACTTAAGCGATCGCAAAGTAGATTTGTTCCGCATGACTTTCAAACTCGATTTTTTTCATTCAGTGTCGTTTTAAAACCCATTAGATACTTTCATTGCTAATATCCTTGTACCCTGTTCGTTTCAATGCACAATGATACTATCGTTTTGTAATATTTCTCGCACAAAGTAACTACAAATCAATTCATACTGTTCTACATAACAAGGAAATGCACTAGTTCAATGAGTGCATCTCCTTATGTATGACCCTCTTCTTTGGGTCTGGATTCGTTTCCTACACTAATTTTCCGCTTTTTTAGACTACATTAGGCTACGTAAGAATACGTTAGTTTCACCGTGCTGACCCTAAACTGAATTTCTTTCCAACCTCAGAAGCAAAGAAAAACAATGACAAGAAGTATTATTGTGGAAAATGCAGTGTACTGTACGATCACTTAATAATAAATAATAAAAAAAGAACGAGGAGGCCGTTTCCGAATAAAAGCGCGCCAAGAGCGTTAAACAAATATTTGGACTGTTCTTTGTGTATAATTGCTGCGAATTGCTGTCAACTGTTTGCAATCCCTAAGTAGTAACTTCCGAGTACATTAAACTCCGCCTTAGCCACGCCTACTGGCAGAAGTATCTTGGAATTTAGAAATGTGCAGCCGGGATAGAGCAGGGGAGATAATGCGGAAACAGAGTCATCCAGGCATTAGCCTGGGGTGTCTGAGGAAAACGTTGGATAAACCTAAGTAAGGATGTTCAGTCATTGAAAGAGATCACAATCCGAAGTTAATGTTCTGTCAACTGAGCTCCGGTTTCTCGATGTATGAACTTGTAGAGTGAAGAAGACTTAATTATAGTTCCTGTCGTGTCATTCTGTTTGTAAATATCGGTACACTTTGTATGTTTGGACTATTTGAATATCACTGCTCTGCATTTTGAAAAAAGAATACAATGTTTTCGATGTGAGAATTTTCTTATAATTTTAGGGCCCTGAATACGAATGTAATATAAGTTTTTCCCCATCACATCAGATTTAACTGCAAATCGGAGTATCAATTTTTTGCCTTTACTTATAAACTGTATTATAATATGGACAACGTAATAAGGTCCTCTTTTATGTACAACGCTACAAACTCTCGGTAATCCGTACAGGAAATAATAGGACGAAAGTGCACTTTTTAAAACAGATTGAGTTTGCACTAGTAACAAGTACTAGAAAATGACAGATAACCCCTCAGAAAGTTTCAATCCAATATCTAAAGAAAAATTATAGCGGTTTTAATAATATTAATATATGGGAGTAAATGGGGGAATTGGACTTTAAAATGTGTTTTATGAGAAATCACCTTTCATGCACCTTCCCCCTTCTTTCCCTGTACGATACAAATTGCAGTCCAAAATCATAAAAATAACATGATATATTCAGATGTGCATTACACATAAAGTTATCATAAACCTCCTAATTAGGAATAAAGCTTGGTCGTTTAGCCTTTTCCTTTAACATTTGCAATGGATACTCTCTCTTTTCAACGATTAGTAGTAGGCGGCCATCGTGTTAATTATCCAACTCTTTTTGAATATTTTAAAGTACTGATGAAAGCGTGAATATAAAATGTATAATTGTAACCAAATTTACACTGCTTGTACACTTTAAATGGATCACCCTTTTATACGCGTCAATTTTCTCGTTTTATATGAAAAAACAAATCGATGCAAATATGATTGTATCGGACAGAGACGTAAATTGTATCGGACAAAGATAGCCCCGCATCCATCGAGGTGCGGGGGACGTACGAGCTTTGGGGCGCATATGTTGTGATTCAGTAATAATGGAAACAGGACCAATATATTACACAAGTAAGGGCGGACCAACTGAAATTTGCGGAGAGAAGGCGCAGAACCTGCTAGTTACGTCACTGGTATCGGAGTTTATAAAGATAAATTGCGAACAAACTGTACAAGTACACAGATGTGATCAGAAGTTCACTCACTCAGAATACAGAAAGAGCACTGTATTAAAATGAAGTGTTTTACGATTTTTGAGAAACCTGACGTGATACTACCAAACTCATTAAAGTTATGCCGGATTTTTACGCGCTTTCAACACCGTTCATTTAGAGGGGAGACAGATAACGTTCTCTTGAATGAGTGTTTTCTCGTGGAACAACTTGGTAGTGGTCACTATACTTAAATGGAGACGTAAGTGAGAGAAGATCAAGCATGGGAACCCCAAACAGCATTATAGGAGCTTGTATTTTGTGCTACTTTGAACTGGGAGCGAACGCTAGTATAATGGGAAGAAAAATATGCCAGGCATTCAGTAAGGATGCGTATAATGAGCGGACAGTGCAACGGTGGTTCAACAAATGTTAGGATGGTGATGAATTCCTCCACGACGGACCATGTACAGAATGTCCATAAGCATAGACAACGAATCACTCAAGGCGGCTATTGATGACAATAGTAGACAAACATATACATCATTGCGAGAAGCATTAAATTGCAGTGCGGAAAAGATTCGACAACACCTACATAACCTTGAAAAACGGTACAAATTGGGATAATGGGTCTCACTTGAGTTGACTGAGGCTCAGTAAGTGATGCGAGCAAAGGCCTGTTTTTATTTGCTATCTCGTCAGGTGAAGGATCTGTTTCTGTACAGAATGCTGACCTGCGATGAGAAGTGAGTTTTACCCTGATCGTTGGCACTGTTTGGCACCATATGAGTCACCCCCGAAAGAACCAAAGCACCACTGTATCTGTGTTTGGTGAACTACTCGGGGTATGGTGCATCGCTGCTTTCTGATCAGACATGAATGCAACTGTGCACTCGCAGCAATTTAAATATGTGCATGAAAAGCTGGAAACCGTGGAGTCGACGATGAATTTCAGAGGTGTCATTTTATTACAGAACAACGCAAAACGTATGTTGCTAAGGTTACCCGTGACATCGTTGTTCGACTTGTTTTGGAGACATTTATGCACCTCCCGTTTTCTCCTGGCATTACACCATTGACTGCATTCATTAGACAACCATTTGTGAGGACGACGTTCTAAAAATCCTCGACGAGGTTATGCACGCACTGGACGATTTTTTTTTTGCGTTCCGCTGAATTCTTCTACCACAAGAAGATCCATAATCTATCCAAGCGTTCAAGACCGATCACTGGTGTTGATGGGAAATATGTCTGATATTTCAGGTACCATTTACTTCATGTTATCGCGTTTCTCTTTATAAGATGAAAATACGACAAAACTTTATCGGTTGAATTATATTATAAATGAATGAATGTCACTGAATATCCAATGTCCAAGCTATACGTAGAATTTTAGGTCTAACACATTACGTTACAGTGTATGTTTGAAACAACCACTGCAAGTCACTGATTCACGGCCTTCATAACTGTAATATTGTTTTTGAAAAGTCCTTACCTCGCAGCTATTTTTTCAAATTTATGTAATAACTGGGTAATTGATCTAATAATTGAGGTGGAAGTATGTTAGAACCATCTGAAACATGTATTATGAATGGAGGCACTGCAACATATGACTTCTTACCTGTGGTGCTGGCATAAAGAAATATCCATCTCACTTTAATTTGTTAAGATGCTTTCCCACTCCTTAAAGATTTTAATAAACTTTTGTAATAAATTCGCGTAACAGACCCATGTTATCGTGGCTCTTTCAGCTCGTGTGTATGTTCAATTGCTGATGGATGAACCTTCCATTTCTTGGTTGTTGGCGATCTTGGATGTTTCTATTTCTTGCGTTGAATTGGTAAGGGATGGATACAGTAGTCATTTATAATTACAATTATCCAAGAAAATTTGCTTCCCCCCTTGTACTTCGTTAAACATAGCATGAATATAACAACCTTAGATTGTATTTTGTGTCTTTTCTAACATTCGAAGCACCTAATTTGCATCTAGTTTAGCCATTGTCATTTCAGATTGGATTTTCCTTTAAAATATTATGCACACAATGGTATGACAATCCCATTTCCTGTACTATATTCTTGATTTTCACTCTTCAAATTTATATTACCAAATGCCACACTTTATCAATATTTCCTTGTGTCGTGAAAACCACCAGAAGTTTGTCATTATGTTCATCTTCACAGGATTTTTCACACTTTTATTGTAAGATCACAACGCCAATTTACCTCATTCGAAACATAACAGTGCTCGAAGTTGCTGTTGTATGTATATTGGTGGATTTGAGATGGAGCGCGTAATATTTATAGCTTTGTTTAGGTTACTTAATTTAGCTATTTGCTGCTCCATGTCCATAGTTTCGGCATTGTCTCATCACTTCTTCTAATCTCATTGAAGAAGGTACTGTCACGCAATGCAAACATGGTCAGTCCCAAAATTTTGCATCAGCTTAGAGACGTACTGATCACACAGAAAGCTTAAGTTTGGAGACAGAAACTACGAATTACTGTAATTTGTAACAACTTTTATTAGATCTCGAAGTATCGGTATCGCAATAGGCGACACATCAGTTTTGTAAAAATGCACACATCGAAGGGTTTTGACATTGAAAAGAACTTTTCCATGTATTATTTTAGAAATTAAGTTCATAATATGTATGTTCTTTCACAAGAAATATGTTCATGTGCTAACAGTAAAACTATCATTTTTTTGTGAAAAAAAAAAAACTATACAAATTATATCACGGTCATGTATTTCCACACCTGCTGAATATGGATCATTTCCAATGCAACATTAAAAATAGACAATTAGTATTTAGCTAAAGTGCTATATCTATAATGGACAAAAATTAAGAAAATATGATAAAGTATTTGCATGTAAAGTTCATTTTGTGCTTTCTTGTTTAAATATCTAATTATTTATATCACCGCTTCAGTATATACAGATTGCCTGGCCTTGGAAGAATAACTGTTAATCAATGACTTTTCTGTTACAGAATTTCTCACAGCAAACGATTTAAATTTCTTTTGGGGTCCTGATGGAGTAAGTGGTGAACAGGATTCTCAATATCCTTTCTATGTTGAAGTCAACGAACAAGGGCGATGTAATTTGGAATATAAAAGAGGTAAAATGAAATATTTACTTTTCAAGTTATATTGTCAGTGACTGCTGATGATAGGGCTACACAACGAACACTTTATTCTTAAAATTCATTTATTAATAATTAGTAAAAGAATAATTTCACTTATTTTCTCATATGGCATGAGTACTATAATTCTACCCCTCTGCGCTCAGGACAGTAATTTTTTACAGAAAGAGGGAGGAAATGCTTCTAAAGATGAGTGATTCATCTAGGCTGTGGCTCCATTACATCCTCCCTCATCTTAGCTTAACGCTTGGTGTTGAAATACTTGTTTTGCCTGCTCCTGTCTATCTTAAGTCTTAAACACATTGGCTGTTGTAGCGTGATTGGAACTTCGGAACTACTATATTTATCATAAAACTGTACCAAATCAATATCATACCAAAGTGCTCTGCTCGCAGCAAAGTTCCTGAGGACATCTGTTGGCCACAACTTACGGGTTCGCGAAGGCAGAAGAATATTGATGACGTTGTTGTTGATTGAAAATTAGAAGTAAACTAAGAGCTGTATAAATTTTGAAGTAAATTTTTTACACAAGTGAGAGCGTGTAAATGTTTACTCGTAGAAAGAGAAGTTGAAATAAAATAATAAAAAAAATCTTGCTATTCATTGTTTTCAGAAGAGTTAAACTTATTCTTATTTCTCTTAGTATTATTATTTTACTTTGGCCCAAGTAACTCGAAATCAGCATAAAATCAACTTTCCCTGCAGAGATTAGAAAACAGAACTGTACCTTGAATATAAAAGATAGCATCATTTTTTCATATTCGTAGCTAGTAAGCTATTTACTAAACTTGTCTTGTGCCGGTAAGATTCATTTTTATTTTCTGTCTCGCTTGTGAGTAAGCAATAGAGTGTTACCTCATAATCGGAAAAACACATGCTCGAAACAACAGGCTAACCATCACAAGCCGTTTCCAATTATAGCAAGTCAAATACTTTGGTGGTATAGAATTCAAACCAGGGTCTCATTTCTTCTACATCACGGTTAAAGTAACGAAATTAATGGAACATATTAATTAAAATTTCCAGGTACTTACATGTTAATAAAAATAAAATTTCCTATTGCTTGTATTCAGTAGTAAAAATATCTATTTATGCTGTTTTGTAATTTTCTATTTTTGTTTAGGAATCAATATTTTGTTTACACAAAAAAACAAAACTTTAACCAGATCCCTCCGCCGCCACGTTATATAACAGTTAACTGTAATACATATATCTTTAAACAACATTACCATGAAGTTATTCATACTTACATATACCAGATTGTTTGGTAATAAATGCTAGTTTTGGTACCTTACACCATGATTGAGTTTTGGAATAGAGTAAACAAATATACATCATACAAAATGCGTCACAAACCTCGGACAACGATTTGCAAGCCTCCCAATAACATCAAACTTAAGTCCCGGAAGGCACTTTTTTTCACTATCCCTGTTTTTGAACATTACTTTTGAGCAAAAGAGTTAGATGCATAATCAGATGATAGTTTGTTGGTAAGTTCAAGTAATATGAAGGGTGCGAGAATATTTCAAATCTCTGCTCACTCCGCTTCTCTTCCTTAATTTTTGCTACGTGAGATTTAGAATTGCCTTCTCAAGTGAGCAGGATCTTTTACATTAACCAATGACAGCTGTTTATCGTACAACTTCCCATGCTGAGGTATTTCTCCAATTTGTGCACAGCACGTTAAAGTAGAAATGGTTTCTTCAGGAGGAAGATACATATTGTAACGAACAACGCTAAGTGCTTTCGCCACACTCACAAGAACACTTTTTGTGGTCGCAACCTTGGCTTTGAAAAGTGTTTAGTGATTTCACTGACGTCCATATAACTTCTCTCACATCGTTTGCGATTATCGTATAGGATCCACTTCTTATCCCGTATAACACTACGATCGAGTAGGACTCATTGTAGTGATCTACCAATATATCTATCCATAATCCTTTCCCATGATGAAAGTTGTGATGTACTATGAGTTCATGCGGTACTCAGTTGCCATTCTTTGAACTTTTTCTATTTGATGTAGATGGTCGGAAATGGTTGAAGGAGTAACGTTGAACTAGTGGGTATGTTTCCTGAGGGTGGCGCATGGATTTGCCCCTGTACATGCCCTTCAAACGTCGTTATCCATCCTCGACCTGCGTCTCTTACCTTTCGCATCCAGGAGACTCTGTTCCCGGCATGATTTCTTTCAAACCAACGACACACTGTCCATTCTGAAGTTGAACCTACCCCCATTATGCCATCACAACATTACGATACGTTTATGCTACCATTATGTCCCAGTTCGAAGTCATGATACAACATTACCTGTCGCTGTTCCACGATATTGCACAGCGCACTGCAACTCGTCCTATAACATCTGCAGCTACACATCATATGACGGATACTGTTGCTGTGACCTTCAACAGAAATTACTGATAGCTCCTCCGGTCCCGTACAATACCACACAGAGAGGGTAGAGTGTGGACATTGTACGTTTAGTCCATTTATTACCGAACTGCCTGCTATATCTAGCCAAGCTTCAAGAACAAAAGAATATAACATTTGAGTAAAAAGTAATTATAAACAGAAAGAAGGTGACAATGTTTCCGTTGTGTGAAATCCATGATTGTATTGTGTAATTATTATTCGTGTGTGTGTAATTATAGTATTTTGTATTAGTATATATTTAAGTTGATACATTTTAAAAATAGACCCAGGCTAGGTGTTACAAATCTAGCTTAAGATTGTTTTAGTATCTCCGTATTGCGTAAGAAATACTAAATTTTTCAGTAGTTAACCAATACATCCATGGGTACAACATACATACTGTGAACATAAAATCTTATGAACATAAAATATTCTTTTAAGTTGGACACTCTAATTACTAGCCTCGCGATCGGGCAAGATTTTATCGGCTAGGGGTAAACTGCTATACCTATGTTTTACATTAAAAATCGTAGATAGAGATGAGAACAGCGAGAAAGAACAAACACGATATAATGACGGAAATCTTTATTTCTTTGTTACAAGTATACAGGGGCTATGAAAACAATTACCAGACCTACATGCTCTGCAGAGCATTACACCGAAAATACTTTTCAACAGGGCTTTGAAAAGGCACATTTATGATACAAAACTTACTGGCTATGGTGTTATGAAATTACAAATTCAATATTTTATTTTCCTTTATTGTTATTTGCTGACAAAGGGTTATGGACGAGAACATGAGTCACAGGTAAGCTGACAACTCCTACTTCAAAGAGTGGAACAGCGCCACTATATTTTGTACAAAATCTCTACAATTTTGTTCATTTTGGTGAGGTCTCATTACTAATATTACTCTAGCACCTTTAGCTTAATGTATTGGCAATTTTGTGTAATGTAAGCATAGCAACGAATATATCCTTTAATTGTAAAAGCAAGAGAGCACTATCTCGTTTGGGTTAAAAACAAGTCAATTATTTTCTTTGGAAGTTAGACGCAATGTCAACTTCTGACTGTATTAATTAGAACACTCCTAAAACTGTGTAACATAAAATTATCACAAGTTGATCCATAATTCAGTGAAACTCTATTTAATGCATAGATATCGGGGTTTATAACTCAGGTACTAAGAAAATGCGAAACTTAGGACGTGTCATGATTTCATCTATCAACATATTTTACAAACTGACAGTTTCAATGAGATTCTCACCGGGAGGTTTGTTGCTTCGCTTGTAAGGGATAAACGAGAACAGACGGTTGGGAAGTTGTAACATTGTATTGCAGACAAGCAACTCGCGCCTGAAATATGAGACGAGTTAATTGGTATGGGAAATATACTATGTTGCAGAACATCTGTTAGAGTTGTGGTGAACCCTATTCAGCGAGTGGATCTTGCATAATAAAAAAAACTTAACCTAATTTTTGTAATCTAACCTAAACAATGGAGGAACTTTGTACAATTTCAAAACACGAAATGTTGACCCCGTCGGGATTCCAACCCGGGTCTCCTATTCAGCAAACCGACGTTCTATTTACTGAACAACGCTAGGAGCTTGGAAACAGCCATTTGGAAGCTTTATTTACAGAATACGTATTACGTCAAATGCGCGTGTATGATGCGCCGTGCTGCATATTTTAGCCGCGATACTCTATTATGGTAGTGAGGATGTAAACATATTCCCGTTTTCTAGACTTGCGTTTAGTGCTCGGATGCTCATCTGACACGGAAGCCAGGATTTCTAAGGTGGACGCAGTTCCAGCAAACGCGGACACATGGCGCTGGGTCACGAACGTCTCATTTCAA
>JAGDQP010040423.1:0-10088 GCA_022664845.1 Lepisma saccharinum | reverse complement strand
ACAATAACCTTGCTACATAATACTCTGCAAATGAACGATGAACAAATTCCATTCTATTGCCATTTTTCTGTACAATACCAACCTTAAATAAAGTATCTTCTTCAAGTCGTACACTTTCTGAATAACGCTTACTTACACTCTTTAGAGGCTCTTCGTCAGGATACAGTACCAATACAGCTTTGTGACAGAGAACTACATCCGTTTCTTTATACAGTTCTAAGGTTGGATCAAAAATGTACGATTGTTTACTAATCCCTGCTTTTTCTTCCAAGAAAAGTGAATATCTTTGATCAATAAAAAAATTGTACAATTCAAAAGGATTGACAGAGCTCACTGCTGTTATATCTGACGTCTCTTCTCCACAGCAGAATCTGCAAGAATTTAAATAAATTTCCGCGAATAAACTTATATGTAGCGGTATCTGTAACAATTCCAGTACATCCTTACTCCCCTCATTAATGAAGCATTTTACTAACGTTCCAACGAAAGTATTTTGGCGATCAATTTGGCTATCAGTATCACTTAAACCAAGCTGATTTATCCATACTTTCCTCAAACATACTACAGACTCTGCAATGTTGAATGTATTTAGTGTAAATGAAGGCGTTCAAAAATTATTTTCTAAGTACGACTTCAAATGGGCTCTTGTTGTTATCCATAGTGACATCCTGGGAAACAGAATAAGCTGTCTGAGTAAACTGATCGCATCTTCTCTGCACTCTTCTTTAATTTCATCGAAACCGTCAACGAACAGTGTCACCTTTTTGAATGTAAGGAAGTGCTTGAAAAGATCCCTTGAAAACTGGCTACGAAGACACAGGATGTCATATAGACATTCAAAACCACTCTCAATTGCTTGAACAAAATCTGAGCAGTTTAAAGTTATTACCCACGAGGATGGATTTGCAAGCTTTTCTTGTATACCAATAAATCTCAGGAAAGTCGTCTTGCCCATGCCAGGTTCAGCAGCAATTATTATTGGAGTATTAACAAACATGGAATTAACAGTTACGTTACTCTGTACAGAGAATTTGACTCCATTCGCATAATAGCCATCCTTAATTACATTATTCTGATTCAACCTTTTATTCGAAAATTCTGCCTTTAGGGGTCGTGACATTTCTGGCGGAAAAACACAATTAAATAAGTAGTTCAAAAAACGAATATCACAAGCGGATCCATTAAAACTACGAGACGAACCAGATGTATCCAGTTCTTGTTCTTCTAACTGGATTATTGGATAAATTCCTGGGAAACGCCCGCTGCAAGTAGCTTGTTCTCGTAGTTGATATTGTGTATACACGACGTTTAGAATATGTTTTTGTATATCCAAAGCTGAATTATATGACATCTGCCAAAACAAATTATTTCCGCTTGCGTGCACCCAGTGAATTATATCTTACATATTTTTTGTATTGTTGGCTTGCATCTTTATTTAAAATAATCACTTCGCCACCACTGAAATTACGATGATAGATAACTTCACTAAATATAAGTACGGTTGCTGATTTATTTCTTAATATATTAATAACGTCAGTATATTCCCCGCTTATGGCTATAATTCCGTCAACTTTACCATCTACACATTCGTCAGAGAGCATATCATATCGCAAAAGAGTGCGTGGAATGAAGCATTCCCTGCTATCCAAGTACTCTAAACATTTACTAATTTGTAACTTTTCGATGTCCATTGTCAATGTTCGTAGTATCTCTTCATTTATAATGTACACGTAGTTCGCGTCTATTAGATTTTCTAATGGCACAGAAACACCTTGAAAATCCACTTGCTTTCTCAACAAATTTCGCTGGCACCTTTCTGTTAGACAAGTCATGTTTATTTCTTCAGTAACTTGCTTTTCCTGGTAGCAACCTGCAGATATGTTCCGTTTCACACTTTTGAAAAACGTTTTCTGATCAGTTTGTGAGACCACAATAATCTTTCTACTGTAACTATTTTTAACATCAACACTAGCACAATCATTCTCTTCACTGGTGTTCAGTGCCTCCACTTCATGACACAAGCGTCCTAACACCTCAACCTCCTTTTCATTTAACGTTTTACTGTCACACACAAGTAAAACAAGGTATGGTTCACTTGAAGACAAAGCTGAAAACAATTCCTTCTGAAGACGACTTTCGGCAGCCAAAACGGATAGTTTGGAAACGAAATAATCTTTGGTTAAATTATTACATTTTCTCAGCGTTTGCTGCAGCTTAATGAAAGCAAACAGAGCGCATCACCTGAAGATACAATGTTCAAAACTTCAACTTCCTTGCTGCATAGGAAGCTATCAATATCGTCCCAACATTTTGTAATTCTATTTCGAAGTTAGCCATTTCCTCCAAATAACGTTCACTTTCTTGTTTCAAATAGTTCCTTGACTGTGAGCTTAATACCTGCTTGAATATGCCTTGGGCATCCTCTTCTGTGAAGAAAGCCGGTGTCTCAGACATTGTCCATTTCTTTAAACTTTCCTGAAGTTCAAAGAGCCCTTCTTTGCTAACATTGTCGTTATACAGTAGGGAAATTTCACGCTGTAATAGCTCATCCAACTCCGGGTCCCTTCGTTGATTCACATAGAAGTAGAATTTTTTCAGAAATTCCCTCACTTCGTCTTCTGTAGCACCTTCAAGATGTTGCAAAATGTTGGGATGGTACTTCAATCTATAGCATGCTGTTTTACCGTCTTCACGGAATGAATTCAAAGGAATAGATTCTTCACAAACAGTTTCAAAATATAAAATAATATCGTTTCCTTTGTATCTTACAGGTTTCATTGGCTTAAAACAAGCTACATCGACAGATGCACTTTCCTCAAAATCCAAATCAACAGGTGTGTATAAAACAAAATATTTCGATGCTGTATTGTTGATGTTTTCATTATCTTTGAGATTTTTAAATGACTGAAAATATCGTTGCAAATTAAAATCATTTTTTAACAGAGTTTTTGGGGCCCGGATATTAAGTAAGTTTCTAGTAGATATACTAGGACACTCGGCTTGCCTGTGCTTAGCTTCAACGCAAATCGTTATATTTTCCTCACCTAAAGTGTAACATAATATACAATCATTGAATTGAGAGGCTTTAGCATTTACCTTAAGTTCTGTCATCAATTTAAAAGAAAACTTCTCCAAACTTCTAATAACCAACAAACACAGAAGTTTTATTTGGTATTCATATCCAGTGATCGTTTTCGAAACAGACAGGTCCTTTTCATAAGCTCCAACTCTTTCACCTTCAGACATTTTCAGTGTCAGCGACTGGACTTCGAAGCAGGATACACCACACGGTATTATTTTTATTGCGTTCCGGCGACCACGTAAGTGCTCTAGGGCACAGTGGTATGGAACATGTCAATTATACAAGCTGAAGCAATAGTTCCTACAAGACAGATAAAACGTTTCTGTTAATAGCATTAATACATTACAAATATTTAAGATGTAATAACATAAATCACAAATACATACAATTACAAATTGAACTTATTTACAAATCTAAGGCTCAGGCCTGCACAGGGGAAGGAAATAGGATGAAGGAAGAAGACGACCAGGGTCTAAGTTCAAGGTACCATTCCGGCACTTACCTGATGTGACTGAGGAAAAAACCCTGCAAAAATGTTAACCAGGATGGGCGATCACTGGGATATATCCCAGGACCTCCCGAATGCTACGCTAACACTCTATCACTGAGTTACGAATGATCAGTATACACAACTACGACTAACGCGAAAGTAGAAATAAGAGCACCAACTTTCAGTTTCAAAGTTTACGTTGATAACTTGCACAAAACAAAGCGTACAACAACCCAGTATCTTCAGCTATAAGCAGTTTTATCAGAGTTGACTGTAGAGAACAGAGTGGAATCTACTATTCAAGTTAATGATGGCGGAGCAGCGACTAACATCGATGGTATGTCATTTACAGAATAGGAAAACCAAAAGGAGCACGAACATTTGGGGAATTGGCAGACTGTCTTGTGAGGAAAATACATTCAAATTTCAATTTTTCTTGCAAAAGGGTAGATGTAGTATTTTGATAGATATTTATCGCAATCCATCAAGTCAGATAGAAGAAGAACACCAGTTTCATAAAGTAGACCAATTCGTAGGATTACAAGTAATAGGTCCACCCCTCTCCCAGTATAATGGACAAATTTTCTGTCACTTGAATAAAAAAAAAATAGACCTTGTGAACTTTCTTAGCGAGGAAATTCTAAAACAATCAAGCAGCCTGCAGAGTAACAACCAAATACTTATCATTGGAGGCCTTCCATCTGGCGAGCCAAGAGATTCTGGAATGAACGCTATTCCTGAACTATTTTCAGTACAGGAAGAAGCCGACACAAGAATGTTATTGCATAGCAAACATGCGCTTGATAACGGCTTTTCCACTCTTATATTTTGCAGTGATGACACAGATGTAATTATTCTCCTAATGAGGGTAAAGTGTGGATGAAGAGAAGCCACTCTGTCCGTTTCATACCTGTACATTCAACAGCATGAGACATTCCAGAACAAATGAGATCATCATTAGTGGGTTTCCATAGCTTAACCGGTTGTGACTCAATAAGTCAGTTTAATAAACGTTGTAAAAAATAAAAGTGGGCTTGAAATGAATGTAAACAGTATTCCGAACTACTTTCTTCCCATGGAATGAAATTCGAACTGGACAGTGATGACTATAAAATGATAGAAAGTTTTATTATACCATTGTATGAGAAGATTTCACAGCTATCTACTGTTCTGGATCTAAGGATTTGACAATTCCATCAGGGAAAAAACACAGACAAATGACCTCCGACGCATGATGCACTTATTCAACACAGAAACAGAGCAAATTATCAAACTTTGGTGTGGAAAAATGCTTTGGAGCCTTGCCCAAACTTACCACTGCCAGGAGAGTGTAGATGGAAAGAAGAAGCAGGACCTTATGTCCCTATTATGACAACTTGGGGGTCAATGCCACAGGAATACCTGCAACTGACAATTTGTAAGTGTAAAAAACAGTCCGTTCATCGGGATGATCTTGGAAGATTGCCAGTATGCCACGTTCTTCAGGTTGCGGATGTTATGGGAAATTATGTTGTAACGAATTTACAATTAGTAGTGATGCCAAAGATTCCGAATTGGAAGTGAGTGACGAGGAAAATGGTTTGTGATACCTACCATAAAAGGTGCGTCTGAAAAGTTCAGTGAATGGTCTCATATGTTGAAACCTGCGCAAACGCATTGAGAGACATGTCCACAAGTGCCACCTATCGTGCAAATCACCGAAGTGAAGCAGTCGTCCACGCTGCGACCAAGCTAACGGAGTCAGTGTAAGAACTCGTGTCATTGCAAAATGGAGCAACGCGTTAACATGAAGTTTCGTTCAAATTAGGGAAAACGGCGACAGAGACTCATGGAATGTTAGTGCAACTGTACGGTGTTGAAGCAGTCAGTAAACAGTGTGTGTTTGAGTGATTTAAACGCTTTAGAGACGGAAAGGAAGGTGTCGAGGTGACCGCGTTCGGGTCGACCGTCAACAAGCACAATCCAAGACAACATCGAACGTTTGCGACGGATGCTTGCGGATGATCGGTGGCTGCCTTTGAGAATGATAGCAGAAGAGTTGAAGATAAGCAAAGACAGTGTAAGCATTATTGTTCACGAACATTTGAAAAAAACGGAGGATTTGTGCACGGTTTGTAACGCACACGCTGACAGATAAGCAGAAGCAAACTCGGGTGAAAACATGTGGAGATTTCATCGACATGTCTGACCGGAACTTTCTCACTCAACGCAAGGTGACTCTTCTTCAACACCCTCCTTTTTCTCCAGATTTGGCGCCGGCAGACTTCTCTTTGTTTCCCCGCCTTAAATTGGTCCTGAAAGGCTTACGCTTCGCAGACGTTGCGGGTATCCAACAACGCGTGACAACAGTGCTTCGAGCGATTCCACAAGAAGCATTTACAGACAATTTCCAACAGCTTTACAACCGATGTCAGAAGTGTGGTGTAGCTAATGGTGATTACTTTGAAGGCCAGTAAAGGTATTCTGTTTGTAACTCTTGTTTCCTTTATTTTCTGAGAGCATTCACCAAACTTTTCAGACGCACCCTGTATAATATAAAGCAGTACAGAACCTAGCTGGTTCTCTAACAAACAAATGTACATCTATATTAATTGTGAGCAACATGCGTGCTACAATGATATCATATTTATTGCAAACTGTCAAATAAAATTCAAAATACACTATGATTTAACTGAATATTTACTGAGCACTTAAAATAGAATTTCAACTTACAAAGTGAGTTTTAACGGATTACTTAGGTTAAGTATTTCATGAGTTAAAAGCGATTTACTGTCTGCAGTGCACTGGACTCTGGGCGCCATTTTCAAAGCAACATGGCGGCTACGGATGGCAACATCACTTTTTCTCATTACTACCATGCACACTGTTGAAAAAAAAAAAAATGTGGTTGCTATGTGGCGGAAGAAATCAAACCGGGTGGCACATTTTTCACACTCTGTCACTCTTCTAAATAAAAAGAAGTCATTTTCTTTTGTGTGATAGAGATTTCTGTGCAGTCTGTGATGTCATCAAAAGATTACTTTCATGTCGTTTGTGCAGAGTATGCTGAAATTCTGACAACTTTGAAGAAAAAATCGAATACTGATATTTTTAATAATGTGTTTAATAATGTAAAAAAAAAAAAAAAAAAAAAATGGCGTCCAAATATGGGTGATATTTCAAATACTACCAACGTTCCATTGTTGTTACAGTCCCAACGTCCTTGAGGTATTTTTGCGATAAATACCAAGAAGTGGTTACTCAAATTTGTATGCCGGCCGGGTGGCCGAGCGGTCTGCGGCAGTAGGCCATCGGCTCGAAGGTCCCGGGTTCGAGTGGATTTTAACAGCTTAAAGGCGAATCTTGACGGGCCGGAGTCTAAAGTTACTTGACTGGCCTATATAATAATCAAGTTTACTCAAATTTGTAAACAAGTACGTACATTGTTAAGGAAGAGAGAATGTGAGTAATCTTTAAATATCTATATATCTATCTATATCTATATATATACATATCTATATATCTATCTATCTATCTATCTATCTATCTATCTATCTATCTATATATATATATATATATATTTTAAAAAAAAGAATGACTTCTTTATATTAATTAGTTGCTAAGATGAGATTTGCCACAAGCAGTACCGCATACCACGTTTCGAATTGAATTTCTTTTATTTACGTTCTTTAGACATCTAAGACTCAGGCTGGGATAGGGAAGGTGTCGGCCAGGGCCTATATTGAAAGTGCCATCCCGGCATTTGCCTGGCGTGACTGAGGAAAAACCTACTACGTTTCGAGTTTCAATAATTATTAACAATGAAACTTTAAGTAGAAATGTGTTGTTGTTTTTTTTTTCGGGAAAATAAATAAGGTCTATTACATTTCCAAAAAGAACTCTTAGAAAAACAATCACCAAATTCTATCACTTGACCGTACATTCTTTTCTTGGAACTACCTGAATTAAGATGGAATGGGTCAATAATATTATAGTAGTTGATGTAAGTAAGGTCGTCAACATCCGGCCCATTAATTTCGACCACAGAAATACTATCAAAATGAACGAAATATCAAGTGGAACCACTAGGAACAGAAGTAAGACAAGTGACCATGCAAAAATCCGTAGTTTTAGACACCCGTTATGTGGTCACAAAATTCTTAGGTAAAGATCTTGACTGAACTTGATCTCCGTTCGTTCCGTGCTGTAAGAGGCAAACAATTCACTGACCGCAAAATTTTCAAGATTTTTTTCTTTCCTGAGAAATTTGATGAAATTATCATAATCAGTGTGACTGATCACTGCAGTGAAATCATTGTTTTTTCTATGAGTAATAGGTAAACCAATAATGTGACATACAAGTACCAATCATCACCACCATATTCAGCAGTTTTCTATCCAGTGCTGGATCAAGACCTCCCTCTTTTTTCCCCACATATCTCGGTCTGCTGCTATCCTCATCCATGCAGCTCCTGAAAAACGCTTGATTTTCATCTACCCATCTTGCATTTGGACGCTGTTTCGGTCGTTTTTTTTCTCTGGGAATCCAATGTAGTACATTCGTCGTCCATCTTCCATCTGTTCGTCTAGCTATGTGATCGGCCTATCTCCACTTCATCTTCTTCGCAGTCTTGGTTATTATATCTTCTACCTTTGTTTGTGCGCGAATCCACTCATTTGTCTTCTTGTCCCTAGTTATTCCTAGCATGCACATCTCCATTGTTCTTTGTGTGACTCTTAATCTTTGAGTCGTTTGCGCATTCAATGTACGAGTTTCACAGCCGTGCATCATTACAGGCAAGATTATAAACTTTACGCTTGAGACACATTGATAGTTTGCTTTTGAAAATAAAGTGTAGTCTTCCAAACGAACACGCCATTTTACATTTTCTATTTATTTCATCCGTAAATTTGGCATTCGATGTTTTGAGCTGACCTAGGTAAACATACTCATCAACTATGCCTATTCTCTCTACGTTAATCTTTATTTTCTTCTTTGCAGCATGCTGATTGTACATTAGTTTTGTTTTCGAACTCTCATTACACAGCTCCTCCAATCTGGTTTGTAGTTCTTCTGCACTTGAAGCCAACAGGATTATTTCATCAGCGAATCGTAGGTGGTTAAGATAATCTCCACTGATTTTTATTCCAACTTGATCCCAGTTAAAATTTCGGAACACCCTCCAAAACCACTCAAAACAGTTTTTTTTTCTTGTTAAATGTTAAATAATTGTGTGGACTGTGGTTCACGTCGAATCATGGGTAGAGCGAATGGTATTGAGACATGTTTACCTCTCAACAAACCTATAAGACTTACAGCACAAGATTTACAACACATCAGTGGAGCCCGCGTTTTGTCTCTATCAACCTTGCAAGGAAATCGTCAATGAGATCATATCGAAACCTACCTCGAAAATTCACTAGGAGAATAGAAAGATAATAAAAAAAGCCACCCAATTCAACTGTAAGGTCCCGAAATAGGAGCTGGATATTCCTACACTAATATTTGATGTGCAAAAAGTGTATTATTAGGATACAATAAAAAAAAAAAGTCACTTCTGCTTCACTCCCGTCTTAGAATGAAACACTGGCGAGTTGTAGCGTCTCCTCAGACATCGCAGCACTACACTCCAGTGTTGCCAACTCCAGATAGGCAATTACCCCAATCTCGGTGAAATTGCCCTCTTTTTCTAACAATTTCCCGTTTTCTTCACAATTGAACCCTGATACACAAAAACAAATTATATTTTCGAAATCAACAGAAGAAAAGCTTTTAGGAACAACCATTAGCTCTTAAGAAAGAAAATCTGTGTAGATCAGTACAATAATATGCCACGGTGATTTAGGTTTCATAGTTAGGAGGTCTTCGGATCGAACGCCGGTCAGTTCTAAGAGGGAAATATTAGGATGGGGCCTGTGCGCTTACTCTATTCCTTTCTTTGGACAATTAAAATTATGACTAGAGACGGACACATGTCCGAAATGCCAGGCACGGAAAATGAAAATAATAATTATAAGCGTTCTGGGTCATTCCATATGAAATCGACAAATTTTAAAAATAAATGGAAGCTATATTATTTTTAAAATTTGTGAACATTTGCACATTTATTCTATCATGTTAGTAGAAATGAAATGCAGATTTACAGAATTTTCTCTTACCATTCGATTATAGCAGCCATTTTTCATCGGACATGTGTGCGTCGTTGAGCGTTTACAGAGCTTCGGTAAAACCTGTAATACAAAATATATAGGAAATTTATAAGACTGGGATGGGTGTCATTGCGATAGTACAGGGCTAGACTGTCACATAAAATTGATATCTGCAATATACGAAGTTTTGTGGTAATATAGGGGCGCGTCGCTTTCGATATGCGGGATTGCTTGATTGTACAGCTTTGGTAATGTTTTAAATATACTTGTAGTGGATATTTTAACCTAAAATTTCTAGTAGTGTATCTCAGTATGTTAAATATCAATCGTAAAATATAACTTTGCAAATATTTTATTTTCTTCTAGGTGAAAAATGTGTCCGAAGTT
>JAGDQP010040421.1:0-17303 GCA_022664845.1 Lepisma saccharinum | reverse complement strand
GACAAAAGAAATATTTTGCCGAAAGTTTCAAGTCGCTATGTTGACCCCATCCAAAATGGCGGCGGTCACATTTCGTGTCCATAAAGTCCGTTGCCACCCCGTGTATCTTCAAAACGACTGGTAATATAAAAAACGCAAGAACACGTCCTTCATTATTTTAAGGGGTTAACATTTTGAGCTATAAAGTTCCGCTCCGTGTCCCCTAGGGAGGAGTAAACGGATTTCAGTGTGTACGTGAAAATGCCAAATGACAAAAGTGGTCGAGTGATACCTAATGTCAACGGGTTTGACACAAGTAATAATTTGGGGAACCTTAGAATTTTAAATTGTTCCATATTCCAAATGGCAGTAAGATGAAAGTTATAAAACGAAACTTCTATTCTTCACTCAGACATCAAGAGGTCTAGAAGTTGCTGTATCTAACTGTTGTTGTTATGATTCTTTTCGAAGTTCTAGCGTACCCACAAGTATGCTGCTATATTAGTCCATAGTTTTGTATTGCTAGGAACATTTCGAAACATCTTATTTTTTAAAATTTTCTTTATGCGAGTTTGCTGATGAATGTAAATTGTGAATGTTGTGAAGAGGTTCCAAATTGCTGATAATGTGTTTTCCAGCTTATTCCTACGTACATATGCCTTAACCACTAAATGGTGTCTTTCCAGTTACACATTGCTGATGAAAGTTTCGGAGATACACGCGTTGAAGTTACTTATTTATAGGCTCAACATGTAGAAACTATTTAGTGGTTAAGGCATATGTACGTAGGAACATGCTGGAAAACTTATTGTCAGCAATTTGGAACCTCTTCACAACACTGACACTTTACATCTATCAGCAAACACCCATAAAGAAAATTAAAGAAAAAGAAAATGTTTGGAAATGTTCCTAGCATTACAAAACTATTTGACTAACATAGCAGCTTACTTTTGGGTATGTTAGAACTTCAAAAAGAATCATGACGACAACAGTTAGATAAAGATTTTGCTGTGAAGAGTAACTTCTAGACCTCTTGCTGTCTGAGTGAGGAATAGAAGTTTCATTTTAGAACTTTCATCTTACTGCCATTTGGAATATCAAACAATTTGAAATTTTCAGGATTTCCCAAATTATTCTTGTATCAAACCCGTTGACACTAGGTATCACTTGTCCTTTGACAATTTTACGTAGACCCTGACCTACGTTTACTCGCCCTAGGGGACACGAAGTGGACCTTCATAGCTAAAAATGTTCGCCAATTCAAATAATGAAGGACGTGTTTTTGCGTTTGCTCATATTTGCAGTCGTTTCGAAGATATACGGGGTGGCAACGGATTTTATGGACACGAAATGTGACCGCCGTCATTTTGGATGGGGGTCAACATAGCGACTTGAAACTTTCGGCAAAATATTTCTTTTGTCGAGACCTTTCAAACGATATATTACTCGACCCCCTTTGCCATTTGAAATTTTCGAGCTGACCCCCCCCCCGTACCCCAATTTCGGGGGGTCTGGGGTGGAACTTTTATAGCTCAAAATCCAAGCCCCTCAAAATAATGAAATATGTGTTTTTGCGTTTGCCCATATTCGCCGTCGTTTCGAACATATACGGGGTGGCAACGGACTTTATGGACATGAAATGTGACCGCCGCCATTTTGGAGCCAAGATAGCGACTTGAAACTTTCGGCAAAATATTTCTTTTGTCGAGACCTTTCAAACGATATATTACTCGACCCCTTTGCCATTTGAAGTTTTCGAGTTGACCCCCCGTACCCCAATTTCGGGGGGTCTGGGGTAGAACTTTTATAGCTCAAAATTCAAGCCCCTCAAAATAATGAAATATGTGTTTTTGCGTTTGCTCATATTCGCAGTCGTTTTGAAGATACACGGGGTGGCAACGGACTTTATGGACACCCTGTATATATATATATATAAATATATACTTTCATATCGTACCGATCTCAATAGGTATATTTTTCTTCGAAATCTACCTAATAATGTAGTTTCATAAAATGAAAAAGCTAACCATTCGTTTTTTCTGGAAAATATTGTAGAAACATTTAATGTACTTTCTCCGAATGTACCTTTCACTACAGAAAATAATAACATCGACGTTTTATCAGTTTAATACGTGTATTTACTGTTTTTCTACAGTTACATAGTTTCATCACCTTAACTAGTAGGACAAGATAAAGTATCTACTGTAAGGTTTTGAGTACCCAAAATTCCGAAGTTTTAAGTGAAGTAACTCATTAAAACAAATACTAAAAATTTTCAGAAATAAACATGTATTTAATCATTCATAAAAGAAAATAAATTGTAAGGAACTAATAAACATTTCTGCAGTTGTTCTTCCGATTAAAACAAATGTACAAATGAAAAGTACAAAGGTGCAATCCGCAATAAGTAGCTTCATTTTAATTTATAATATAGAATGAAATTTCTTGCTTTTCGGTTATATAGGTATTTTTTTCTGTCATTTTTATAATAATTGTGTTCTCCTTTATTATTCTCTTATTTTCATTACAACGTATATTCTGACTACATTACTGTATAAACTGTTTCAAATAACATGCAATGACTACAATTCATAAGACTGCTTGTACCACTACAATAAAACTAGTTGTATACACAACTGAATGTTAGTAGACTTTTGTCTGTGTATATGCTTCCTTCAAGTTCTTCGTTACATAGTTGACTCAGTAAATCGAGTCTTCAGTGTCACTATCACTAACATTAACGTCAGCATCACTCTCAAATTCGTTGGTTTCACCTTCACGCGATGCCTGTAAAGATGTTGAAGCAATCTCCTTGATTCCGCTTGATTTTTTTCTCTTCTCCAAGTCGAATATTGAAGTTGACGGTTATGGTTCTGTTGGATCCATGAGAAGTGACTTTGTAACTTATTGGATCCAACTACAATGTCCTGTCATTGGTAAGGCTGTTTCTCTTCTTTGTTTTTACTAAACTGAAGGTCTTCCAATTACGCTCATATGAAGCAGCAGTTGGAGGAATACTTAAGATTAAGCAACTGTAGACAGGTGTCTTGAATTGCAATAACCTTTCCTCCATGTTCGTGGAGACATGTTTTGAGCTACTATCCAAATTAAATCCCGACTCCATAATTTATCCTTCTTCCTGTACTCTGCGATATCGGTAATAACGGATACTTCATTCAGATTGGGAATGTTCTTGGCGATCTCGATAACCACTTCCATTGCATCTGACATTTCCTCTTCTGATAAGTGCTCTCCTCGCCAAACTGGATCCAAGAGATATTTGCAACTAACTGAATAGGGTGTGAGTAAAACTCAATTCTTCCTCTTATTTTACTAAGACAGTGGCATCGGCTCCCTCCTTCAGGAAAGAAGAATGCCTGGTTTTTACTTTGTCCTCCAGATTGATCAAAATGTCATGTACTTCTGACAGTTTAGGAGTATCGCCTTCTAGTTCTTGTATAGCAATAAAGAGAGGCTGAAATATGTCATATACCTGCTGAATGTGTGTCCAAAAATTATCTAATATTTTGTTTTTCAGAACTACTGGAAGAATTTGAGAAACTGTTTCGTGAAATCTGGCGTACTGAATGCTGCTTAACAAGCTATCTAAACATATGGGTACAGATCCTCACCTGGTTTCAGCAGGTAAAGATGAGGATACTTCTTTCGAATCCTTTTCCCTTTGAATTTGTCCTGGACTTAGTGATTTTAAAAATTATATATAATTCCTTTACAATCTTCAATGACATTCTTAACTGAATTTATGTGAGCAATATCCTTTGCAATTAGATTAAGCCCATGAACAAGGTTTCCGAATGTCACCAAATGAGAATATTTTTCTTTCAAAATCTGCCAAGCTTTCTTCATATTTGCGGCATTGTCCGTTACTACTGCTTGTACCTTAGAAGCACCAATCTTTCCTATTTCTCCACTTAATATTTCAGCAATATATTCCCCTGTGTGACTGGAAGCTTTCGTTTCTATGGCATTCACAAACACTGGCTGCGGAGTTGCAAATATCACATTAATGAATGGATTACCCCAAATATCTGTCCAACCATCTGACATCAAAGTGAGAGACTAAGCACTAACAAGTTTTTCGGCTACTTTATGTTGAATTCTTTGATATTATAGTCTCATATTGTTGAGGCAACTCCACACGAACTTTGTAAAGAACAATCGAAAGCGTAGATTAATCAAATCGATGTCTTGTCCAGCCGCGGAAAACTATTTGACTTACAAGCACAAACATTTAAGAACTGATGGTAACTCAACGCACTACAAGTTGACTAACTGTAACTATCAAATGCATATCTCAATTGCAAATAAAATTTTTGAACTAAACAATGTATAAAAGCAGATAATTGTTTCAATGGTGGCGTTTTCACACCAAATTTCTAGAGGGGTCTTGAGTTGAAAATATAGTTAAACTTAAATATTGATTAGAAAATGTAGTACAGTGAGCAGCACTTCTTCAACATTTTGATTCTTTTATCTAAAACAGAATTCACAACCTTGAAATCTGTTCAGCAAAATCATGGTGCATATATATATATATATATATATATATATATATATATATATATACACCAAACATTTCAATATGTTTGCTTCAAAATAATAATAGAGATCTCGAATCGATATCATACTGATTAACATATACTTTTGGGCAGCATCTGTTGATAAGTTTTGGTGCTGCACGCTGACGCAAAAAAAAAATCTCTTGGTAGGTAAAATAGTCATTCTTTATATTTTCAGTACAAATTGGATCCAAGTACTTTTAGACCAGAAGTAAAAATGCTATATTGAAAAATGGTGTGGGAAATTCTTCGATGCCTGCAGACGACAGAATTATAAATCCGCAAATTTATACAGCATTATCGGATTTACACTTCTTTACCATGTTTTATATTCTTATGAATTGTGTTATCAATTGTAATTTCTAAACCTAAAAGGCTTTAATGAAAGATAGCGATTATTTCTAGTTCAGTGCAATGTCTTCTTTATAAAAAAATAGCTAAAAAAGTCAGACGACAGAAATAAAAATTTACGTTCAATAACATTTTTACCTGACTTCTTAATAAAGACACCATCGAAAAGAAATCGAACAATTCATATAATATTTCCCAAATTTACGGATTGTTATTATCTAATTCTCACAGAAGCTCTGATTTATATAATTGCTCATATTTCTAATAACATATAAACAATTCCAACGCTGAAGATAGCTAGTTATAAAATAAAAATGCGTAATGACTTCTGAAAATGTATTAGTAACATTATTTTTTTTACATTTGCATTATGTATGTATCACTTCACTCCTTCAATCCACTGAAAGATTAAATTACATTGATCCCTTCAATGCACGACTTCAAGCATATGTTACTCATACGGAATATAGCCGTGGAACTGTGCTCTTAGTATAATTTGTTTAATTTTCTTGGGTGTACTATCGATGGTTTAACTTTTGTTATTGATATGATGCTCCCGGATATCATACACACAAGATAATAAATAAAGCCAATACAATGTGTCAAGAGACAGGTTTCATTATACTATAATAACATATATTAATTACGGTTAGTTATAATTAATATGAATTATATTAATTTTCACACACATATCTAAAGAACGAATTCCCTTAGGGATTCATGGCGAGATTTTGAAATAAGCTTAATACTAATTTATTGTTGCCTACAAGGAACTCGTCCCATTCACGAACTGTAGTCTCTTCTGTAAAGCCGGGTGATCAAAAGATTCAAAGTATATTCAAACTTACTCGTCATAAATACATCAAATAATTTCGATATTTTCCTTAATGTATTATTTAATTAGACACAAGGTAAACGCACCAGTAATGGACATTTGAAGAGAAATATTGTACAATATCTTCTTAAGGGCGGGAATCATTTCACTTACATGAAAAAATGATATATGTTTTGATGCCATTGAATATGATTCGTTATTTGTTTCATCTAATTTCTTCTGACATGACGTTGAATCTGTGTTCAATGGTCACACCTACTCTTCCATTCATTCCGTTAAGCAAGTGATAATGTAAGAGTTTCCTTTTGATATTAATTTTATTACGATATGCACTATTATGTATTACAAAATGTCTGTTCCCAGCATATAAATTGGCAAATCAACTATAGCCTGTTAGATCTGTTATACAAATCAGGGTGTGCCCATTACCGATACGACAAAGTAAGTTTTTATCCAGTTTTGGGCACTCATTATTTATTATTAGATGGACATGAAAATCCAAGCTTGATTGTTGTTAATGTCCTAACGATCTGGTGAGCTTGCAAGGACGAGACTTAGATTTTGGTAAAGTGGGCTCTGAACCACTCCGTTCAATAAATCTAAGCTGAAACTGAAACCATGACCACTCGCACAGAAAGCGAGTTGGATAACCTTTCGGTCACTCCAGGACAAAATCAAAATTCCGTCAGTTGTTTCATTTCACCTTGGGAATGATTTTTTACTTTTTATAACCATAATTTTGTCAGGAAATTTTTGGTTCCATTTCTTCCAGTAATACGCGCGGGAATGCCCATTCACGAAATAATGTTTAAGTACTGGACACTATTTATTACAACTTAGAATTTGCATTTACATGGCCACAATAAATCTATGGCTCAGGCCCAGACAGTGTGGGGCAAATTAAGCGGGAAAGTGTCGGACAGGTCTAAATTGAAGGTGCCATAAGGACATTTGCCTTGGATGACTCTGGATAACCTATGTTAAAACCTTAGAAAGGATAATCAACCGCTGGCTTAGAACACAGAACTTCCAGTACAATCACTCAGTGGAATTCCATGAAAAAAATAAGATAATCGAAGAACACGATTAAACTTATAATAATACTCTTGTTTAGTACTCATATTAGAAGTATCAGAATGATTATTTAAATAATTTTGATCTAAACAGTATGTCTATTACCGGAACACCCAGTATCTTCCGCGTCTATCACTGGTATACATACAACGTTGGACAAGAAATGTTATTTACTCTCAAATAGTGAATGTTAATGAAAGTAATGGGTAGGAATCAGTACAAGAGAGAATGTGGACCGCGAAACATTTTCATCTGATCAACACACTAGAACTCTGAGAAAAAAATATGTTGAAAAGTATCTTTAAAACGTCCATTACTGGTGCGTTTACCTTATGTAGAAAAAGTTTTCATTAAAATGTCTTCCACCTCAGCTCTATATACGGATATCCATTTTCGTCATACACTTTCAGAGAAATTAGTTCTTATTCCGGTATGTTCAGCTTGAACTGCCACTAACTTTAGGATGGTGCTTGCCAGACACATATTAACCATCTTCTATCGACCAACATTTGATCATCGATCTCTCCTGAAGTAAGGAGCAAATCTATTGTGCTAAGTTAGTTTTAAGTAACTGAAAAAGCAAAAGCATATGAACATGGCATCTGGGAATAATCGTAACCTTGATGCTATTTTTAACATGTAGTTACAATTTAAAAATATTCCTCAACATTTGGTCAACAATGTATCATTTTTCATTGAATTCTTGATTTCATTGCTTGGCTAGCTCTAGAGAAATTTATTTACGGCATTTGGAAATTTTATATGGTTGAATACTAGATACTATATTTTGTACATTATAATCATGCGAAACATGCCAGTTTAAACCGTGTTTGCGAATTACCATATTTACAATTTCATTTTAAGTTGAGCGAGATGAAAGTTACAATACGCTAACATTTATAGTTACCAGCCTACAAAGATTTTTTCTCGAATGATTCGAGAAACATGTCCTGGCAAAGTGACCACTTTGATTTACATAAGTTTCTTATTACTAGAGATTTGCATCGACTGTTCATACAAATATAAAACAATAATATGGATTTCGTGGAACATGCTACATTGTTACGTTCTGCTTGATTTGATAAGCTTTGAAACATTCAACATTGCCCGTTTTTAATAAATTAAAACATAGTTTCTTCGACTACTAACTGCTGACTCACACAGTTTCTTTCATAAAAAACCTGTACTTTGGAAATATGAAAAAATCGCTTTTGATTGAGCGTGCTTTGTTACAGATTACTATTTTGATTTCCAAACTAAATTTATTACGCACGAACACTTGTTTTATTTTACATTGTCGAGATGTATTTTTATGTCAGGGGTATATTTCGCTCGTTCCCCGAAACCGCACCAGGCAGGCAACTTCCGTTCATGTGAATATGTCTTCTAAGATCATTAAGACAGTGAAACAATGTGCCATCAACCCATTAGTCGTACATTTTAAAATAATGGTTACGAAGGTTTTTTCTAAAACATTTTAAGAAAACAAAATACTGCGTTGTAATTTTTAGTTCTTGAAAATTATGAAATTGAACGACAAAAGATTCACATTTCGTATGAGAAATTATGCACGAAATATAATGTACATTAATTCTAACAGAACGTAGTATAGTAAATCTGATGTTATGATAGTAGAAACCCTGATACTGTAGTACATTTAGTTTTCTGATCTCTTTCCTAGGAATTAAAATCAGGCTCGCATTCGGATTAGTAGATAAAACATACCAATACTAAAAGTTGAGTGTTATCATGCCTATGAAGGAAACATTACAATACTGCCTGGTTGTGAGTGCAGTGCACATGGATTATTTGTTGCGCGCTCTTCTAGATCTACTGAATAGTTGAAGAGAGTACACTTTTAATCGTAAGAATCTACAGTAAAGCTTAAGAGGGCTCCTCGCTCCAACCCTCCAATTTTTAACATTTTTCAAAAACTATGAATATTATCAAAAATGTAAATTCATAGGGCGCTAGAACTTACGAATTACTATGGAATGCAATGGACAGCGATCTCGAGATCGTGTCCATTGACGAGTGATACGTTTTCAAAGATTATGACGTCATTATTTAATTGAAGTCTGAGCACTCATCAGTCGACAAGATTTGGAGATCGCCCTCCATTGCATTTCATAGTAATTTGTAAGTTGTAGTGAGCTATGAATTTACATTTTTTGATAGTACACTTAGTTTTTTTTATATATATTTTGAAAAGTGTTAAAAATGGTGGGACTAGAGCGAGGAGCCCTCTTAATTACGATTTCAGATGTCGATTTAAAACTGTTCAAAATTCAAATGATGACATAGTTACAGCTGTGGATATAGGTATTGTCGCATTTCTTTAAAGAATGTTTCTCAAATTTGCAAAGATACCCCTTTGTGACATCTAATAACGAAAAATAAAATTAAGATTAATAGTTCCCTTTCCGTTACAAAAATATCACTCTCCAAAATAAAATGAGGGAACTATAAAAGTTAAAACATTTTTGAACTCAGCATTTTTTGTCGACGAAAAATTGTTTTTTGCAAATATCACCACGGTTTCTCTACATATCATGATAATATTTTCCTGCAACGGGCGTCATGAGATTATGTATATGCCTAATCATGTAAGTCAACAAATTACATGCTTAAATATATTTATTTTTGAAATAAAGAAGACGGGTTTAATAACAAAATCAATTTCTTCCCCTGTAAAATTAAAAGTTGGTGTTCCACAAGGCTCAGTACTCGGACCGCTTATGTTTTTAATATATATCAACGATCTTCCTCAACATATCACACAAGGAAATACAATTCTTTATGCTGATGATACTAATGTACTAATCAAGTCCGATATGGCAAATCTTCAACAAAAAATCGACACAACACTATCTCAATTAGAAAATTGGTTTCAACATAATAAACTAAAATTGAACAGTGAAAAAACGAAATACATTTATTTCCATAAGAAGCGCCAGACGATCAATGCTACACAGAAATTAAGCATACTAAATAAGGAAATTACATGTTCTCAATTTACAAAATTTCTTGGTGTAATACTTGATGAAGAGCTAAAGTGGAAAGAGCATATTGATATATTATGTGGTAAACTCTCTTCAACCATCTTCCTAATTGGGTCATTAGTACCAATTGTTAACAGAAATACTATATTAACGGTGTATCACGCCATGTTCGAATCACAATTAAGATACGGACTGGCTTTTTGGGGTTACTCTCCGAATAGACAGAAACCCTTTTTATTGCAAAAGCAAGCAATAAGAACGATAACTGGCATGTCTAGACGTACGTCATGCAAAAGACTATTTCGAGAATTAAATATATTAACTTTTCCGTCACTTTATATATATGAAGTACTTCTTCTGACATATAATAATACTGATCATTTGAAGAGAAACTACAATAAACACGAACACTATACAAGACACAATCAAGATCTGTCCCTACCCTATCACAAAACAACAATGTTCTCCAAATCCCAACTATGTATGGGCATTAAATTTTATAATGATCTACCCATAAATATTAGGCATGCTAAAGACAAAAACACTTTTAAATCACTGTTAAGAAAACTGCTTATTGAAAAATGTTTTTATAGTGTTGAAGAATTTTCAGTCAGGAATAAGTTGAAAACTATTGAGTTGTACCTAATAGCAAATGTGTTTTTTTTCTATGTAAATATATATTGTGTATTCACTCTGCCATTCTTTTTAATTGTACTCTGTATTCTTTATATTTTGTGCTAATTTATCCTTGTCCATTCACTGCAACATAAATCATTTTCTGATAATATTATTTTTGTAAATATGTTTGTATTCTTGTGTGGTAGCAAGTTATTTTCTTTGTAGAATTTGCGTTTCTTTCTATTCTTTGCAATTCTATCTTGTTTATATATTGTATTAATTGTAACATTGTATTGTATTCATTGTAATAGTAATTCTTATATGTATGTATTGACGTGTCTGTGTGTGTGTGTGTGCAATCTGTATTACATGTATCTGTAATGACGTATTCTATACCAGAATGCTTGTGCATGGAATCTGGTCATCAGAATGAAAATAAATCAAATCAAATCAAATCAAAGACAGTTATAGACATGTAATCAAACTTTTGTCCATAGCTGTACCAATAGCTGCCTTAGTTCAGTGCAGAAATCTTTCGACATTCCACTTACAGCTATGCTTGATAAATATATGTGAATATTCCTTGTTTAAATAGTGTTTCGTGTGACTCGCTTAATTTATATGGTATGGCAGAATGAAAAATGAAATGCCTACGTACCTGGCGTCACAGGTAAAATTATAGTGGAATGAACTTCAGATTTCGCTTTACTGACAAGTGAGTCATGAATTTTTTAAAGGGGGAAATCTTAAACGGTGACTTTTTGTAAATAATTGTTATAAATTCTAAAACATTTTCTGCTGGACTAATTGGAATTGCCTCTTCTGATTGATATATTGCTAAATTAGTATCTTACTTGCACTTTAAGCAAGAGTTTTTTGTAGCTATATATACTTATTACTGTAACTTCTGAGGTATGCTTCTCCCTAATTTATTTTGTATTGTCAACTTTCACGACAGTGAAGGCGAGGCAAGGATAGAAATTCTGTAGACACCTTGGGTTTCGGCTTGCAATGCATTTAATGTTGGCTTACATTTAGTTACACTATCCATTTGCTTGTAAACAATGAATACACAATTTGAAATATATAACCAAAAGTCACATACGAAATATAACAATAGTGAATCTATATCCAAGTAGTCAATGTTTATTTAGTAAAAACAATACAACAGTCTTTAAATGCATAGAACGTGATGTGATTCCTACATTGGCCGGAAATATACGCTATCATTCAATTTCTAAAAGAAAGCAGGAAGGGATACCACAGATTCATTCAGTAAAACCAAGTAAATTGATACATTTTGCTATCAACATTTCTATAACATTGTTTAGTTAATACACCAGGACGACAGAACACTAATTTAAAAATAATATTTCTTTTAACTGAAGAATACACAATATTAACTAATAGAAATGGAAGTATAACCTTCCGAATAGAGAAAACTACACTAGAGAATTATATTGAGGGATTACTTGAAGCTTAAAATATTATTAAACTTGTTAGAAAGAAATACCGTAAAGAAGTTCTTCACTTATTTTAAATTCATTTCGAGCTTTTTTAAACATGTAATTACTCAAGTTACAATTAAAGTTAAAATGTATACATTTATTACTTGCTTCGAGTCATCAACCACGTTATAGCATTGCTATTTGCATTCCATAGCATACTATTTTACCAACTTAATTCCAGTAAACCTTAAAACATTTAGTACACAAATTTTAATATAATTCCGGAATGATTATACGGAATACATGATCAATGTATAGATAAATTAATACTATGCTGCAAGATATTTCAACATGATTCACGTTAAATAAGAGTAGTGCTGTTGAAAGCCTAAGAGATACACAAGAATTCAGTTTTAAAGCAGTTCCCTGATTCAGTTGGGAATATTCTGAGAAAGCATTGTTCTTATGCATGTTTGGTTTTAACTATGAAATTATTACTTTATTTTGGAAAACTGAACACTTTTAGAAACATTTAATTTGATTCCGTATACTCCAAATAGTTACTTTATACATAAACCTGAAGTAAATCATACCACATTAATAGAAATGTCTTTAATAGCTACTTTTAACGTAGTTCACTTTTAAAAACATTTGTAATACCACAAAGTATTTAAGACAATCCATGCTCTGTGTAACTAAGACACAGAAAAAAGACTTGAACATTAAAATAATGACTAATTCATTTCGTGTGCTTCCATAGTATAACAACCAAAAATATCAACATAACAGAAACGGCTCTGCGAAATATTTTGTGTACAGAAAGTTGTGTACAGTACTAATAATGTAATCTAAATATGACTACGCCAACAGCTTTCCATAACACAGTAACGTCAACCAGTGAATAGCAGTGCATGCTTTTTATTCACATGTAACTTAAGCAAGTATCTCCTCGTAAAAGAACTTTCACAAAATTCACATGGGTATGGCCTTATGTCTCTGTGCGTTACGATATGGGAGGAAAGGATTTTCTTATTTGTAAAAGATTTTCCACAATCATTGCATACATATAGCCGCGGACGGGGATCTCTTATCATATGGGATTTCATATGAGAATTGAGACAACCTCTGGTTGGATACATCTTGGAACAAGCTTCACACTGGAACTGATTATCATTGGTATGAAGTTTCAAATGACACATTAACACATATTTTCGAGCAAAGGATCGGTCACAGATTTCACAAACATAGGGCTTAACTCCAGTATGTCTCTTTAGATGCAGATTCAAATCTTGTTTAGTTACACACGTATAGACGCAATGTTCGCAAGAAAACGATCTTTCTCCTCCATGCAGAAACACATGGCGCATCAAATCCCCATTCTTGAAAAACTTACGACCACAAAGGGAGCAACTATAATTCTTTTCTTTGAAATGAACCTTTTTTAAATGCAACGCTAAAACGCCTCTTCTGGTAAACTTCATATCACACATACCACATTTAAAAGTTGGTACTCCTGTATGGACAACTAAATGAGAAGTAAGTAACGATTGATTGTAAAATCCTATACAACAATGAGGACATATATATGGCTTTATTCCTTTGTGACTTCGAATGTGAGAACGAAGGTCTGAGGATTGCGTGTATGCTTTAGGACAAAGATTGCATTTGTATGGTTTTATGCCCAAATGTGTTACAATATGTGCTCTAAGTGTTCCTTTATTAACAAAACTCCTGTCGCAGTATTCACATATATATAATGGATCATTTGAATGAACAACTAAGTGTTTTTGGAGATAAGAATCAGTTGTGAACGATTTTGAACAAACTGTACAAACAAAATTGCGTTCCTCAAAATGTGATCTCAAATGTACGAGAAAAGTACACTTGTTACATGACACCTTATCACAAATTTTACACTGGAAGGGCCATACTTTTCGAGTTTTGTACGTTAGTCCATCATCATCTCCTTTAATTTCTTTCAATGTTTCAAAGTCAATATTCAAACCTTTCGCGATATTTGTGGAGTGTTTTTCCAGTGCCTTTTGTGAACTAAATATCCTACCACAGTCTCCACAAGAAACCTTCTCTTTTTCTACATGTACATTTTTGTAATGGCCATCGAGATAAAACTTGGTAGTGAAAGACATAACACACTGGGGGCAATGAAAATTTCGATCGTTCGTATGAGTCTGCTGATGCTGCGTCAGAATGTATTTTCGATGGAAAGCTTTCGGACACTCTTGACACTTAAAAGGTTTCTCTCGAGTATGTATTCTTAAATGTACCTGTAAATAATTCTTTTCAAGAAAAGATTTACCACAAATAGAGCAGCTGTGACGTTCACGAAAATCTTCTCTTTCGCCGTCAGATGTTATATTATCATTGATACAGCACTTTTTGTTCTTCCTGTTTGGTCGATTATCCTGTTTAAGAGCCAATTCTCGTTGCTCTACTGGATGAGTAGTTGAATTATTACACGGAGCTAACAAGGAACTTTTGTTAGATATAGGTGAGGTTCCATTTGAACTGAATCTTTCATACGTTTCAGATGTTTTCGATTCCATAGTTAAATATTCAATACAATGTCTACTAATCTATACTGTGGAATGAATAGCTATTCGTTTACACACTTGCGCCAAACTCGTGGTACCTGAAAGGAAAACAATGTAGTCGTCAGTATGTATATTTGAAACCTGAACAATAAGGATTTATTGAGTTCCCTCATTCGCAACTAAAAGCCACATAAAAAGTACCCTTCCTAATCCTTCTATGCTTCCTTGAGAATTTGAGTAAGTCGCTGCATTCTAATCCAAAAATCTGTAACAAAATAATGTTAGAAAACTAAAAAGTAACAAGTATTTTCAAGCTTTTTCTTTCGGTAACAAAAAACCTTTGAAAACACACATCTTTGGCTGTGAATACTAACGTCGAAAACCAAGTAAATACAGAAACGAAGAACAACAGTTTCTCTCGTTTTGCTTTATAATACATATATATCATAATTGAGTCGTACGTTTGAAGAAGGAAACAAATCCAAAAAGCTGTTTTTTGGGAAATTAACAAAAACTGTATAATATGTTTATTATTTATTGAGAGGAAACAATATTGCTACTGAATATTCAAAACGGTCTTCTGATACTTTCGTACTGCTCAGACAGTTTATAAGTATTGTATTTTTTCCTGTAGAGTTAAAAAAAGTTAGTGGATTTGTTTCCTTCTTCAAACATATGGAAAAACGTCTGCTCATTTTTAAGTGCTGAGACATAAGATTGGAAAAATCGATCAGAAAATGAAGAAAAACGCAATAGAAACCTTCAAATGAAAGTTATTTACAAGAAATGTATGCACAATGAACTCGAAAGTTACAAGTAGGGGGCCTAAGTAATAAATTCAATTCCCCCTCCCCCGTCTATTCACTGACAGAAATTTCGCCCTACAAATGTGCAAAACTGCTTTTATTCCGTAACAGTGATAGTAATAGTTGCTATACACAGTCCGACAATTAAGTAATGAGACTGATTTTATTCTGACGAAACAAACAAAAGTAATTGAATAATACCTATTTATTATTCGAAGTACATGCCTCCTGCATCAATACAACGAGTGGCACGATCACACAAGGAGTGGAATGACTTCTGCAAATCAGTTTGTGGTATGGCCCGTAATGCCGCTTTCACAGCTGCTTGGATGTCTTCAACCCTGTCGAAAAGTCGTCCTTTCAATGGCAACTTCAGCTTAGGGAACAGGAAATAGTCACAGGAGGACATATCTGGTGAGTAGGGGGAATGATTCAGCACACACACTTGTTTTGTGGCCAAATATTCCGCAACAAGTACTGCTCGGTGAGATGGAGTGTTGTCATGGAGAAGGAACCAGCAACCTGGGGTTGAGTATTCAGGCCGAACACGACGTATTCTCTTCAACAAACGCTCCAAAACACCTAAATAAAACTGAGCATTAACTGTGTGACCTTCTGGTACAAATTCATAATGAATGATACCCTTACTGTCGTAGAAACAAATGAGCATTGTCTTCACTTTTGACTTTTGGAGACGAAGTTTCTTTCCTTTTGGGGAATCTGTAGACTTCCATTCGGCACTCTGACGTTTAGTAGCTGGATCATAACGAAAACACAAACATTCGTCTTCTGCAACAATGGACAGAAGGAAATTTTTCTTCCTACGGGCAGTTGCAATGATGTCACGGGCGTAATCAACACGCGCTTGTTTCTGTTCATCAGACCTTCTTCTTGCCTAAATCTTCCACTAAGATCTTACGAATGGTCTCCCTGTTAACACCAAAGTCACCTTCCATCATTCTCACAGTCACACAACGATCTTCTTGCACACGTTCACGGACCTTTTCAATCAGTTCCTCGTTATGAACAGAAATTGGACGACCCGGCCGAGGTTCGTCAATCGATTCCACACCACTTTTAAAACGTTCATACCATCTAAATATCTATGCACGAGACAAACAAGTATCGCCATACACTCTCCGCATCAACTCAACAGTTTCTGTGCCACTTTTCCCGAGTTTGAAACAGAACTTGATATTCGCCCTCTGCTCCATGACGTTGGCGTGACAAAGGCCTTTCACTTACTGCTGGTACTGACGTCATATTTCCCGTTGTGCTTCACGCGGGACCATGCGGTGTTGCCAGGTCGTAGATGAAGGATTAATCTCTCGAACTCACATATTGGTTTCTATTTAGCATTCTCTGTTTTGTTAGAATAAAATCAGTCTCATTACTTACTTGTCGGACTGTGTATGTAAACATTTGTTAACAATAGCAGTTAGAAATATCAGTGTATGAAAACGTATCTAAATGCGAGTTAGTTATTCCCGTCTGTGAAAAAGAGGTTTAAAACAATATTTTAGAATAACCTAATTACCTGTTACGTGTGCAGTAGATATATGGACGAAGGTAGTTTAGTTCCTACCATAACTGTTGTAAAATTATTCTATGTAATTATCGGAGCTTGGATTTACTGGTGGAGAAGAGACAGTACATCAAAACACGATTAAATCAGGAAAGTATAAAGCGTAATTGTTTCATGCTGAATTAGTATAATAAATTGCCATCCTCGCGCATGCGCATTACTCCTTAACAGTAAATAGTACTTCCAAACAACTGCACCCAGTTGGCCATTTAGCGCATTGATAGAATGTTCGAAAGCTAATACAAATAACCCTGGATCGAAACCTGGTGTAGTTTTGTTCTTAATGAAAATAGCGTTTCTCTTTTTATATATATAAACGCATTAGGAAATTTAATAAGATTAGTGAACAAACGCATGTAGAGGTTAGATATGTCAGGTACGGTATTTTTAGGTAGATTTCGAAGAAAAATCTACCTATTGAGATCGGTACGATATCAAAGTATATATATATATATATATATATATATATATAT
>JAGDQP010040420.1:0-17303 GCA_022664845.1 Lepisma saccharinum | reverse complement strand
TTTCTTCTACCGTAACGATTTTTTCCCCAACGATATTCGATTTCCAACTATTCTATTAAGTTTTGAGTTTAAATTTATTTATGGCCTTCAGGCATATCAGGCTCAGGAAGGATTACGAGTTTGGAAGCGGAAGTTAGTAGATAATTGTCTAGGCCTAGTTTGTAGGTAACATCTCGGCATTTGCCTTGTGTGACTATGGCATTGCCCGGTGTGAGTGATTGGAAAAACCTCAGTTAGGATGGGCGGCCACTGGGGTCATTTCTAGGACCTTTGGATTGGTAGAACAATGCACTACGAACTGAACTATGCTCGTCCTGTAACTATACTCCAATATAAACATTTTGGATTCCCAACGATATTTCGATATGAACGATTTTCGATGTTCATTCTAAGTTCGATATCGAAATTCAGAAATCGAACAGCCCAAGTCTGGAAAAATCCTGGTAAACCTATCAGGATGCCTGATCGCTGGTTTCAACCCAGTACCTCCCGAATCCTAAGAGTAACAACTGACCCACAGCTGCCTAGTGAATTTTTGGATATCTGGATTGACTTGGCTGTTTCTAAGTCAAATATACTCAAAACTAAAGAGTTTATAACTGGAAATTGCAACTATGATTAGCAAAAGATTTCGTTTGTAAAGCTTGGCCGATCGATATACATACATTTTGAATATCGGTACTGTACTACCGAGCGGCCGTAGATCACTGGTAGAGCGTTGGCTTAGCATTAGGGAGATTTTGGGATTGATCCCAGTACCGACGACCATCCTAGCTGAGGTTTCTCTAGGGCATTTTTCAGACACACTAGATAAATGATGGGCTGGTACCTTCAACTTAGACCTGGGCTAACCATTTCCCACATACTATCCTCTATCCTGTTACGATGTGAGCATTAGATACCTAAAGGCCATAAATATATTTTCAAAAAAATTCATGTAGCACCATGGAAATTACTAACCGGAAGTAGCTAACAGAAAATGGCCAACATTGGTTTCAATCGATTTATTTTGTCCAACTGTTGAAATGCATATCGTTCTTGACACGGCAATATGTCGTAAACAACTGCATTTCAAATAAACTTCATTTTTCTTTTCACCATAAACTGCTATACTGGCAGTGTAAACAAGTTAACATACGGTCTTCATAAGGGAACAAGGATTTTTTTTAAAGGATCAAATTGATATATGGGCAAAAGGCATTATTTTATATATTGGCCTACTTTCACTTAATCTTTCCATTTAAGTCTCATTAATTTACTTCTTACGTGGTTTATATATGAGTCTCTTTGATCAAAAATGCATTTGTGAAATACAATATTTCATGATTCCTGAACACATTGCTAAAATAAAATGACTCGTGATGAGAGTTACGACATATTGCGGTGTCATGAATTGTTCCAAATTGTCGCCATTTTGATTTGTATGAAAACAACTTTATCACACGCACTAGATCACACGATATTCTCATATAAAATTATTACACTAGGTTTATAAAATATTAATTAAAATAAGGTTATATAGAAAGTTAGTTTCCACGTACCTTATTTACTGCGACACAGTGAAGAACAAACTGTTATTGTTTCCCCTTCTTTCTTGAAATCTAAATAACTTCAAATTGTTATTAGACGTCGTTGCGTATACTGTAGGTGGCGTGTTATGTCTAGCAGTTTCACGTCAGATATAAGTCAAGCACCCATTGGCAAAATGTAATTTTATCCTAGCAAAGTTGCTAGGATAAAATTATAGAAAACCAGCAGAAATTACATTGTAAATTAAAGTAAACTAGTAGACAGTACAGAAAAGGGTTCTACTACTAAAACAGTAGACCTGGCAACATTTAGACGACAGACACCTGTCCAAAAGATAATGTGTTGCTTTTAAGAACTTCAGGTAAACAAAAACAATCCGTTGATAAAGAAATGTATGTTTTTCTTCTTCTTTAATCCACACAAAGAATTTGAGTGTTTCCCCAATTTTGTATAGAAAGGAACGTAATTTTGTATAGAAACGAACGAAAGGACTTTCTTAACTTTAATTTGAGCAGACATAATAAAAAGGAAAATATTTAACAATGACAATACAGCAGAGATTACGCAAGGATTTTCAGTTTGGGTGGGGGTGTAGACAAAATTGGGAGGGTGTAATAGTTTTGCACATTTTCTATCGATTTTTGACTGAAAAAATGTTAACGTTTGGGGGGTGTTCTCGAGCATTTCGGGAGTGATACCACCACAGGGTCTGTCTGGCGGAATTACTGCAATAAGCCTCAAATTGGAATTTGGAAGCTCGGTTTGTCATGGTGCCGGCAATTTTGATTGTTTTTATAAAGGCTTTTTTACAGTCTCAGAAGGTAAATATCAGGTGATACGCGTACTTTAACGGGCGACTTGTGCGCTTTATTCGTAGTCAATCTTATCTTAAAAGTGATGCAGTGACGTACGGAGCCGCCGTAGCTCAGGGGTAGAGCGTTGGCGTAGCCTTCAGGAGGTCAGAGTGGGTTCGATCCCAGCGGCCGACCATCCTGACAGTCTTTCCTGTCACAACAGGCAAATGCCGGGATGGCATCTTCAACATAGGCTCTGGCCGACACCTTCACCAATACTTTTCCCTCCCCTATCCTGACCTGAGCCTTAGATGCCTAGAGGCCATACAATTCAATTTATGTAGTGACGTCATTCCCCAGACAAGACAAGCTTAGGATGCAACTTAGGATGCAGGTTAAAAAACTGGAAGAATGTATAGTTTAATTTGTTTACCTATGCATATTTGTACAGAGTTAAATTATTAAACTGGAAAATAGGTTCTAACGTTAAAGTAGAATTTTGATTAAGCACCTTAGCAAACTTGAGACTTTCTAAGAATGGAACCTACAGTTCATGTTAAATTGGCATCTCAACACTATACCTTCAACCTACCTGATAAAGAGATAAATAATGCATATTAAACTGTGCATTTAGAAGAACGCTTCATAAGCACAAAAATCACACTACTACTATATAAATTACCTGAGCCGCTCCATTTTCTTTAAAAAATAGTGAGGAGGCACAAATAAAAATGACAAAGAAAATGTGAGCTATTATTGGGGTGTAATACGCTTGGAAAAAGTGTAAAAAAATGTACAGAATGTGAGATAAATGTGCTCCCTTAATAGTGCTGAAAAAGTGCTCGAAAATGCTAAAAAAATGTTCTTAGGATTATAGTGCTTTTATTATGTTCAATAATGCGCTCCGATTTATGTAGTACTTATAATGGAACACATTCGAACACTTCACAGCACTTTCTTACACAATTGGTATACTTTTAAAACACATGCCTGCTTTTAAAAGTGCCCTAAAAGTGTAAAAAAGTGTGTTTTTTTTTACAGTGTAAGCTAGCTTTTAGTAATAAAGTGGATATAATAAATTTTGATATGCGCCACAGCTAAGTATTTTAGGTGTTATTCAGATTTTACGTCAGCACATTATTGGTCAATTTAGATCCCTCTCACTTCGTAAGCAACATTAAGTAGATGCCCTATCCCTAATGCATAGAAGCCCACTCAAAATAAGCAGAGTTTGAATCTCGCCATAGAAAGCAAAAGTATTATTTGAACGATTTCTGACATAAAAATATGTATATGCTTCAAATGCAACTACTAAGTAGTATCAAAATTCCTTATTTATAGTAAAACAAAGATAAATTTTGATAGTACGCGCCAAAGTTAAATATGTATTTGAAGCATATACTTTTTTGTCAGCAGTCGTTCAAGTATTACATAAGCATTCTGGGGCGAGGGGGTTCAAGCTTTGCTTACTTTTGCTGGGCGTCTAAGTATTAGGGATAGGACATCCAGTTAATGTTGCTTACTAAGAGGGAAGGGGTCTAAATTGACCAAAAATACGCTGACGTAATATCTGAATGACACATAATATTGTGTAACAAACTGTCGATAAAGTGCTCCTAAAGTGTTCCAAAACTGCTGGAAAGTTAATAAAGTGTCTTGAAAGTAGTCTAAAATAGTTTCCAAAATACACTTTTGGAACACATTAAAATTGAGGGCACTTTGTTTGCAATTTCTAGCACTTTTGTAGCACTATTAAAGTAACACTTTTGTACACTTTTAAACAGTTTTGAACACCTTTGAGACACTTTAATAGCACTTTAGTTCACTTTTGGACACTATAAAAGTGTTCAAAAGTGAGCTAAAGTCGTTTCCATAAAGTACTCAAAGGTGTTCAAAAAAGTGTAAAAAAAGTGTTCTATTTTTACAGTGTACGTAATTAACATGTATCTCTTCACTGTTAATATAAAACAGTTACAACAAGTAACGCTCATATCTTACATAAAAAATAAGGACATTTTAATTTTTAACTTTTTGTAAAGTGTTATTTACAGCAGATGAAAATATCTATTGTGTTAAAGGGTAAAGTCTTGACTTCATTTTAGCAATCATTAACAAGATCGTCAATGGGGATTTTCTTAACCTCTTTCCGCAACACAGCCAAATCATCAACGAGGCGGGGCGATCATCGAAAATTGATGACCGAAGAAAGTTTTTCGGTCTTTTCAGAACAGATAGAAATCATTCGTTAGAGACAGAGGTGATCGCAATGTGACAAGAATCCCCAATGACAAGATAAGAATAGATAGTCGATTAAAGCAGCCTCCTATACTGTGGACATAATTATCATATTGAGTTCAGTGTCTTGAAGTGGACACCACTTAATGATCCGGGTTGAAGTTCAACTAGAGGCAGAAATCTTACATCCAGTGACAGTGAGGCAAGCTAGTAGAAGAAAGAGATTCAGTAAATAAGTTCTCATCATAATAATAAAAAACAGCTTAAAGTCTTGTTGTGGGTAAGAAAAACTCCACAAGAACTCAACCAACTAACTGATGAGATACTTCATGATGTCACAAAGTAAGCACTATAGTGACTAAACAATTATAATGACATGATCTCACAACTTGAATAAAATCTGGATCTACACATTGAAATATAAAAAAAAAGAACAATTATTTCTACATTAAACCCTCAAAACTGAAGAAAACAGAGCAATGGTTTTCCTCTGAACAGAATTAAATTCACAGGTCTCACAGAGAGGAAAAACCTATTTTTTTTAAAAATCCTCCCTTAAGGCCACCACCCCTTTTCAGGAAAATCAGAACTTGTTAGACAAACGAAATTCAACTTCAAAACCTTGGATAGATCACTCCCATCATAGGCCACCATAACAACATCAACAGCTTCCGAGGGTGAAAAGGTGGTTTCGGACACCGTCCTGGACGTTGATCACGATCCAACCACTGTCCTGGCCATTTATGATTGCCATAGTGAATCAATTTTTCATCTGAAGTGACAAACCGATACAAGACCCTTTCCGCGTATTCCTTAGACTTGGAGAACTACACACCCCCAGACGACGATCCTTGTTAGTCGGTATCAACTCTTGTGACACCCATTAGTCCAACGTTTCGACCTTACCGATCGGACGGAGCAGCCGACTGAGAGTGGTATGGTGTATGCCTAGCTCGTCTATAATGGCACGAATACATTTCCTAGGGCCCGTTTCCATGGTTTTTCTGAGCAGCTCATCCAAACATGATGTTGGTAGGTGCCTACGGGGCTCATTTTGCAATGTTGTGTCGTCACCAGAACCAAATTTGAAAAAAAAAAACGGCGAATAGTGCGTTCATTCGCCATTCCTGTTTCAAATGTACGGTGCTGTTAATGTTTTTGCGGCTTTCTGTGCAGAATGTCCCAGTTTGAATTCATGAAGAAAATCACTCGTAATTCTTTGTTCTCCATGGTGCATTTTCATACGATCCTTTTCAACAACACACTACCCCCTGACTGTCTGCGTACCCCAGCCTGTTTGCTCGACGTATACAAAGTTTGTGACGTTAGACGCGTGACTTCGGTCGATTTAATAGGAATATACTCAGTCGATTCTTTTCAGGAAAATTCCGAAATATACTATTATTATTTTTCTAAAATAAATAAAACATATGTTAAGAAAATAGAGTTAATATTTAAATATAATAATAAAATTGTGTTTATTATCTGAAGTCTAGTGTGGTCATTTTGAATTTACTTAAAATTCTCTGATAATTAAATTCTCTGATAATTCATAGAAGTTTATAACATATGTGTTCAGGTACTAATAAAGTCCTGAAAGTTTATCGGAACGCGTTGCGGACCGTTCCGGCTGAAAACAAGCCCTGCATTAAGCGAAATATACTGTTATTTTTCTTTTCAACACTTCTGCAGAGCTCGTGTTACACATGTTTATTGACATGGACATCTATTCCTAATCTGCAGTTGTTGTTCGTGTTCCACCTGAGCCGAAGTTACCTTAAATAAAATCCAATTAAAATTCAGTTGTTGTTCATGCATATGCGTAATCATGGCAACAGTATTAGATATTTTATATTCTATGGTCGACATTCTTACAAACAAAGAATTTCTAATTCCTAAGAACTTTTCTGGTGTGTTTAGAATTGTGAAATCCACTGGTGTTGTATATTTCGTAGGTGCGATTCGGGATCCACTCTAAAATAAACTCTTCAGATGCTAATATCATAAAGCTTGTAAAAAAATCTTTATGTGAAATAACATTTATTGTCTCACACACTTCTCTTGAACTCGAAAATTCTCTAACTCCCGTCACGATCCATTGAACTGAGTGGTTCGGAATCCACTTTACCAAAAACTGTAGGTACCGTTCTTAGAAGCTCAGTAGAAATGGAACGAAGATTTGACCAATTTTTACCCTCGGCTATGACCCAGATTTAGACCCGGTTTTTGTTGGCCTACATTTTCGGGTTTTAACGGTATATTTTAGTAATCTGACCTCCTTGTACTGTTCTACAACTCCTCCTTTTGGAAATCTAATGGACCGCCTTTTAAGCCCGACCTACTTTAAGGGTTTATTAGAATATTTTAGTAACTTGACATTCTTTTACTGTTTTACAAACTTTAGTTAACCTCCTTAATGGAAGTATTTTTTTCATTAGATCTTTCTCTATGCACGTAACATAAGTTTCTTTATTTTAAAAGCCATCACTTTTGAAGATCTAATGACCCGCCTTTTATACCCGACCTACTTTATGGGTTCTATAGTAAGTTGACATTTTTTTACTGTGTTAGAAAGCTTAGCTACCCTTCTTAATGGAAGTATTTTTTATTTTAAATATTTCTCTATGCACGTAACATAAGTTTGTTTTTTTACATTTTTTGTTGATTATAAATTTGTATCGGGTCCGATAGACTGGATGGAGATGATAGAATGAATTGCGAGTTTCCGCCACTGATAGCTCGAGTTGTTTCGCGTGACAGGATCGCGTAAGCCGAAGCACGGCTCGTGACCCATAGCCCGCAGTTGGACTCATGGCCCAAGCTTTAACGCTATTTTAGATTTTACTCTATACACGTAACATAAGTTTGATATTGTAATAAAGAATTTCCTAATGAAACATAGGGCACCAGGATAAGAAATACGTTATTGATTTTATATTTGAGCCTAACATTTAGTTAGAAAATGTAAGAATTTAGTATAAATGAAAATGTATAATTTAAAGAATTTTGTAAAGCGCCGCTCTTTACCCGGGTTAGAAATACGTTACTGATCCTATAGTTGATTCCACCATTTAGCTAGAGACTGTAAAAACTTAGGATATATGACAATTTAAAATTTAAAGAATTTTGTAATATGTCCCTTTTGCCCGGGTAAGAAATACGTAACTGATCTCATAGTCGAGCTTATCTTTTACTTAGAGACTGTAAGAACTTAAGGTGCAGTTTCGTTTGTGCGATTTTCGCATACGAAGATCGCAAGCAACTGCTGCACGCGCCACTGCACTGACACGTTGAAGGGAAATCAGTGAAGCCGGTTTGGTTTGCGCGTCGGACGCATGGTGTCGCTAGCAACTGTTGAACGACTCCTTCGGAGATCAGTCAAGCTGCAGCAATCGCATGCGTTGTAGAGTGTTGTGCAGTTTTTATTCGGGTTTTCTTTGAATTTTGAACTATTTTGAGCCAAATATGAACTTCAGCAGAGATGAGAATTAAAAGCTACGTCAAGAATGCACGAAAATAGTATAAAATTGTTGGTAAAACGCGAAAGAAAGAGAATACATGCAAAGATGTGATTGTCGTCTAGTAAGTTTGATGTTCGATAGATGGCAGCAGAGTTTTCTGGCAGCTTGAAGTAACTATATTGTTTTATATTGAATGGAAGTTGAGTTTAATTTAAAATGCTGATTAAATTATTATTATAGTTGTTTGTAATCGTACCTAAAATTCTGTTACTGTAAGAAATATTGTTTACAGAAAGATCTTAAACTCGCAATGCACGAAAAGTAAATTATATGATTGTATAGATATACTAGGGCGTCATGCACGCGTCGACATAACTTAACCTAGCCTAGCTGGGATTCGTTAGCTTGCTACCGATGACCTTGTGTTGCAATACGCACAGGCGAGAACAGCAAGTGTACGGTCTCATTAGGATTGACGGCATTGTTCAGTGCTGGAGGGAGAAGTTAGATTGAGAAAAGCAGTCATTGCACAAAGACTGATCATCTCGCTTTTCATTTCTTGGACTAGACATTCACTGGAAAAATTTGACTGACTTCTCTTTTGTTCCGGGCTCCGGCCCTATAGATGCAGAGACTATCTAATTCCGGGAGGACCCCTTTGGGCCCGAAGGGGAACAAAGGATCCATCCATGGAAAAGACCTAGCATCATCTCTAAAGCGACGCAGTGATACTTCATTGTCTCCAAAGTCCAAAGAACCACGCTCTACATCTCGATCAAGATCTCGCTCACCTCCAGGCAATGCTTCTGACGATTCAATCTCCATGGACGTTCAACAGGCTACTACATCATCCAAGACAAACTCAACTTCTAACCTTGCTTCATCTACTGTTTACAATTTTCTTCTTACAAACGCTGATCCTAAATTCCGGACACCAAAGCTAGTTTTACATCAACTTCAAAAATATCTTCCTCGAGCCGATATCCATGAAATTATATTTACTAAGAATGGAATCATCATAAAATCCATAGATGAACAAGTTGCTCACAAAATCAGGAACAAAGTCTCATTCGAAATCTTCGGTCCAAAAGCAAACATCCAATCTTTAAATCCTTCATCAAAGAAACAGCCACCGCCTCCAAGAAAACCACCAACACTTTCAGTAGTTATCAAAGGAGTTCCGCTTGACTACACTGATGAAGAAATCACTGATGAACTACGCTATGAAGGTTTCGAAATCAAACGCTGTATCCGCATACTCTGTGCAACTGGACCTACATATCTCGTTAGAGTTCTTTCTGATTCTCAAGACACAATAGACGACCTTCTTCTAAATGGAGCACCTATCTATAGACGCATTCTCCTATACCTATTCGCTGCGAACGATGTCAAGCATACAATCAGCACCAGACCAAAGACTGCCCAAATACACCTATCTGTGGACACTGTAAAGAAAATCACGCAACTTCTAACTGTACAAATCTTCAGAAACCTCCTTCCTGCAATACCTGCAATCAAAATCATCCAACCTACAGCTACAAATGCCAACAACGACCTGCACCAGTCCCAGAGAAACCAGAATTGACAGTACCAATCAGAACCACCGACAAATCAACCACACCGGATAACTCTCTGAAACATCCAATCACCATAGAGGATCTCCTTCGTTTCACAACAGTAGTATTACAGAACATTCATCCATTCCAACGTCATCACGTCCTCAACCAAATCACTACGGCATCAAAATCAATCTTCGGGGTACAACTCAACGCCACGTATTCTGGCCCTTACGCTCATTTCAACGTCAAATCTCTTGAAAATGCATCTGACTATGGACTTTAGGATTATGAGCTTGGTATTAACTTTCCTATTTCTCAATATTAGATCCATTCACAAACATAAATTAGTCTTTGAACAACTACTTCGAGAAGAACACGTCATGACTTAATGAAACTTTCCTTACTCCTCGGCAATTAATCAGAATACCAAAATACGCACTCTTTCGTTCTGACTGTCCACAGCAAATAGTCCGAGCTAAGGGAGGCACAGCAATAGGCCACTATAGCACAGTTCCATCTCGATCTCACACACTGCCTCCTCAACTGCATCTTCCAGAACACACTATTGTCACTATTTATACAAAAGGAAGAGCCATCACCCTGTGTACCATCTATATCCGCCCCGGTCATCCAATTCCTTATGAGTTTTTTCAATATATTGATAATCATTTCAGACACTATCTCGTAATGGCTGACATCAACTTCCATAGTAGATCCATTGCAGAAAAACAACAATTTAGACAGTATGTGAGTAACACGCTAAACGCCAGATTTCACGATCTACCATCACCATCCAGACCGATATCAAATTCTTCCCCAGATGTTGTCATTAGCTCTTCATCATTGACTATAGCCAATCTCAGAGTACTACCTCCTTTCGGAAGCGATCATGCACCTATTCTCTTAGACATACCTGCACCAAACACCAACAAGCCAGAAAAACAAACCACAAAGCACTTTGACTATACCAATGCAGATTGGATATCATATCAGGCAGACATAACAAAATCACTGCAAGAGTCTAGAGAACCAGAAACAGAACAAGACGTTTACGATATCATTGATCACATCACTTCCGCCATAGACCAAGCTACAAAAAATAACATTCCACTCAAGACACGACAACGTCATAAGCCACCAGTACCACCACAATACTTGCCTATCATTTCAGCATCTCGCAGAGCATTCAGGGACTACACGCACACACAAAATCCAGAGTCATTAAGACAGCATAGACGTTGGAACCGCATGATTTCAAACTACCTTGACGCCTACAAACGACGCAGCTGGATCAAAGTATGCAATCATCTTTCAACACTGAGTCATCCAACAAAGTTCTGGACAAAATTTCACCAATTAACAGGCAAATACAAGCGTACCACCTACCCTCTCATTTCCGATGACCAACCTCTAACTACTGACCAAGAAAAAGCTGACGCTTTCGCAGATTTCTTTCAAACCATCTTCACGCCAACCATCACTCTGTACCGCACAGCTCTTCACAATAGAATTGAACATCTCTCCACTAATCAACCACCTCATTTACAACCAAGCACTCAGCACCATCTCGAAGATACACTTCTTACATCACCCATCACAGCTAATGATATTCAAACAGTCATTCATTCGAAACGCAACACAGCTCCAGGATTTGACAATATAACATACAGGCTTATCAAATCAGCTACCCTCATTGTTCACACACTATTGGCAACAGTCTACAATTTCATACTTCGAACAGGCTACTACCCTCAGCACTGGAAAGTCTCCAAAACACTTCTTTTCATCAAACCAAACAAACCTCCTAGCAACCTTTCATCATACCGCCCTATCCAGCTAACATCATGTCTCAGTAAAATCTTTGAAAAGATCCTGGTCCGCCGCCTTCATGAACATCTCAACGAACACCACTTACTACCTATTCATCAAGCAGGCTTCCGTCCCCAAATAAGCACATTAGATCAACTTCTCCGTTTAACCAACGCTATCACCAATCATTATAACACTTCTAAACCTTCATGTTTACTGCTTTTTGACCTGGAGAAAGCTTTCGATAGAGTCTGGCACGCGGGACTAATCTACAAACTTCATTCCTTTAATCTTCCTGACTTATATTCGTCTCATTTCCTCCTTCTTATCTACAAGACTCACGTACATCAACATTAATTCTACTCTTTCTCATCCTATTTTTCTTCATTGTGGTGTACCTCAAGGTTCTGTTCTTTCACCCTTATTATACATCATGTATGTTTCAGACATGCCTCCACTTCCACCACAGATATCATTATATCAGTATGCTGATGACACAGCCTTTCTTACAACTGGAAACACCATTCATGCCATAAACACAACCCTACAACCTGCTGTCAATACCTTCACAAACTGGTGCACAAAATGGAAATTGACTATAAATGCACAGAAAACACAAGCACTCATCATTCTTCCACCTCGCTGCCGCTCTCGTATTCGCCGCAATCCCAATCTTTTTAACATCACAGTAAATGAAACTCCTGTCCGACATCATCCTCAGGCCACATATCTAGGCGTCATCTTCGATACAAAACTATCTTGGAAACCGCATATGCAGAAAATTCGTAAACAGGCTATACAACGTCTTGATTTACTGAAACGATTGGTGGGTACCTCATGGGGCTTACATACTCCGACTGTCATCAAAACGTACAAAGTTTTCATACGCCCTGCCTTAACGTATGGTCACACCAGTTGGATCGCTGCTCCTAATGAACTATATAACCGCCTTGCCATTTCCGAAAGACATGCTCTGAGATTGGCCTACAGAATCAAACTTCCTTCTCCAACTGCAGACTTATACCAACGGATGGACTTTCCTCGAATCACAGAATTTCTTGAAAAACTCCGCACAAAATACATCACAAAGGCAATAGCAGAAGGAAACCCACTATTTCTTGATACTTTCCAACTAGACGCCATCCACGACTCACCTCCAAAATATACCTATACGCCATTGCAGCACTTACTTACCATATATTCTCATAGCCTAGACAATAACGACCCTCTTCAACCAGAACTTGCTATATATCACCCAAACCATCTTTCACCGCACGTTTATCCATCGCAGCACTAGTGTTTCATCATTGTTTCTAACAAGGGTTTCATTTGTCTCACATCAGCTTCGAGCAGCCCCGAAGCAGAAGATAACCCAACATTTGTCTCTCTAACTCTCTAATAGTGTTTGTCTCGTGAAAGTGCACTGCATACATTTATCACGTCACCCATTACAAAACATTTATATCGTGTAAATAGGTCATTCATAATATATGCCTCTCTTTCTTATTCTTAAATATTGCATTTGGTTCGTTTTGACTTCACATATAGCCTATACACTGTTTATTTAAATTGTCATTCTATAAATAATTTTGTCCGTTGAGTCTTTTTGCTAAATATGTATATGTTTTGACATTACATGGTATCTGGTATTTGTTGTGTGTTATTCATCACAGGACGGAACAACGCCAGAAATGTCGTTGAGGATTGGGAGCCAGGAGACGCCAAGTAATCATAACTATGAACTGATGCCAAAATTGATGACCCAAATAAAATTTATGAATAAAGATAGCCCAAATTCCCAAACTGCCCACTATAATAAACTGAAAACCCACTTTCAAATAAATCCTCTACCCAAAGAAAGGGTGTATCCCTTTGACTGGTTTTTGACGACAAAAAAAAAAAAAAAAGTGCACGCGTCAAATGCACAAAGGAAACTACCCTCCTGCGTGCTTCCGTCGCAAGCATTCACTGAATGCAGTCATTGCATACGATCATCGCCTGAACGAAACTGCACTTTTAGGATACATGAAAATTTATAATTTAATGAATTTTGTAATGTACCCCTTTTACCCGGTTATTACTGATCTCATAGTTGAGCTCACTCTTTAATTAGAGACTGTCAGAACTTAAGATACATGGAAGTTTATAATTTAAAGAATTTTGTAATATGATCGGATATGAAATACGTCACTGATTCCCCTAGGTATGGCTTTGAGTTATACTAACTAACTAACTCTATGGCTTATAGAACTCGCAAGTTCATCGCCGCACTAACAAACGTTCGCCATTGGATTATATCCTGGACAATATCAATTAAAAGGAATTACTTTTATCCATTAAATTAGAGTATCGGGAAATAATTCTTTGTATACTTAACTTATACATTAAAAAAAGAAATAGAGAGAATTTGGTTGATAGAGGAACGATTTTTATTCATTAACTCATTTGAAAACTGGATTCTCTCTTCACTTGAAGATATATTTCTTTGAGAGAATAAACAGAGAAGTACTTACTTGTTTGCTGCTGACACGAGAATGAGAAAGTGATTTCATATACAAACTTCTTTCAGAAGTAACCCACTTTATGAAATCACTAGAAAATCCTATGAGGCAACCGTTATGTTCTTCTTACTAAAAGTGATACCGCTGTGTTTTTATACACAGTGTGCAGGTAGTTTGTAATGAGACAGAAATTTATGTTCCACCTCATCTTAGCGCTGATCGACAAACATTTTTATTTGTTTACCACTAATATCTAGTTAAACAGGTTTCTGACCTCACTCTAGCTCTCTAATAGAGTCAGGAGTATTCAATTGTAGACGAGACACATCCTTGTCTAGTACTGTGATAGATTTATCGGAAGTTTATTTTAGATTTTCCTTTATGAATGTATCATAACTTTAGGACGAGCGAATTGGTAACATTGATTAATTATAAATTGACCATTAATTTTTCCTCATCAGGTGATATTTGTCCATTAACCGTGATAAACCTAATGAAAATTCATTTTAAATTATTTTGGAAACGTAAGCTAACTTTAGATTGGGTGAATTAGTATATTGATAAATTATATATTGTTACTATTTACCCACCATTTTGCCACCATCAGATGATATTTTGCGCATAAACCGTGATAGAACTAATGAAATTTCATTTGAGATGATTCTTTACAGACTCAAGTTAACTTTAGCATAAGTGATTTACTAATATTGATAAATTATAGATTGGCCACCGTTTACCCGCCATTTTTTCGCCAGTAGGTGATATTTACTTGCCCGGTTTGATAAACCTAATGAAAGGTCATTTAGATGATTTTTTACAGAGGAAAGTTAACTTAAGGATAAGCGCATTGGTAATATTACTAAGTTAGATTGACCACCATCCACCCACCATTTTGCCGCCAATAGGTGATATAGCTAATGGAAGATTTGTTTGCAAACGTAAGCTAACTTTGAGATGACTGAATTAGTAAGTAATGACGGGATCTATCCACCACTTTGTCGGTATTAAGTAATATTTCTTTACCATTTGCACGATGGAGAATGTTAGAACATGACAATTGTTAGTTTAATATTAAGATTATCACATTTTTTTTTTTATTTGAAAGCCTCCTCCCTTATACAGTTCTAGATAAAGAAAATAAGTTGTTTGATAGAGGTAAAACATTGTTCTTTATTCAATGAAAGTTATTATAGCCTATCTTATGGTTGAAGTCAGTGCCTCTCCAGCTGAAGATTTAATCCTTTGAGAGAATAAACATAAATGTACGTGCTTGCTTGCTGTGAAACTCTGAGATCAGTTTCGCATACGGTAGGGTTAAAAACACCGACCTTTATTCTCGAATTCCATAAAAATTATTAAAGATTTTCCTTTATTCCACTTTACGTGTAAGATATATAAAATAAGGAAGTTGGGCTAACATTATCTTTGTATAGAACCGTGTTAGAAGACTGGTCTCCTTTGTTGAATTCTAGTATATTCTCAGAAGAATGCTTAAAAATTTCTTTGTTCCACTTTAGCAGTCTTAGATATCAAATGTTACCTGGTATGTTTTTCTTAGTAATTCATAGGGCGATATTATTTTGAGACGGTTTGTTACTGGTTTTGATAGTTAACGGTGTATATCAAAGAAATATTTCTTTGTTTAAAGACAGTACTGTTAATAATTAGTTCTATTTGTTTTAAGTGACATAAATATTCTTGTCTAGTAACTGATACAATACTAATCTTTGAGCGGAACTCTTGAATGCTATTGGGATGAGATAGTTAAAATTAGTTGTTTATTACTGTTAATGTTCACTTTGTTACGTCGTTAAGCTGACAGACATTCTTTATTGCCATTGCTGATAAGTTTTAGTTGTATTTTTGTATGTTATGACGATATGGCTTCCATGAAGCGGTCAAGGTGTATGTGCTATTGGGGTAGCATGCAATTTGAGAAAGTAACATTGATTGGCCGTAGCTCAGTTGGTAGAACATTGGCTTAGTAAATGGAAAGTACTTGAAACGATCCCGCCTCCTATTTTGATTGAGGTATCTTATATATTTTGTAGATAAGAATTTTAACCTTAACTGTTTGAACGTTTTGAGTATATTTTTTCATAGCTATTGTTCACTTACTTTATGATAGTAAAATGGAGGACCTGAGTGTTACTATTTTCATTTCTTTTACTTAAGTTGTTTTTTTTTTTACCAGGAGACATAACATCACCAATGAGCTTTGGAACTGAGTACAGTATAATTTAGAAACTTAATGAATGAAGTTACTGCTGCAACTTCTGGATTTATTCATGAGAGGACCAGCAGAATAGCAAGCGACATAACTATACTAAAGAAAGAATTATACAAATTCGAAAGTGAATAGAAGCGAAAAAAATATCTCAATAGTAGATAAACTGATTATTCATTTGTATTCTAGTGAAGTTTATAAATATGATCTATACAGCTATAACATCTTCCTATACTATTCTTGTAAGTTTAACTACCCAGTCCTCGTGGTCTAGACTCTAACGTCGCAGATTTTTAATTAAGAGTACACTATTACTCCCATGACTAATCATACTGACTGAGGTTTTCCAAGATTTCACTCGGTTTTTCAGATGAATGTTGGAATGAAACCGTAAGAAAAGCCCATGGTAGATCTTTCTGATCTTCTACGTAACCCATTCAGACTAGTTTGAAAATGTGAAGAGCTTCATTAAAAAAAAAAAAAAAGTTAACCAGCTCTGATAGTAAAATTATTGCTTCATATACTTTAAATTAGATAGCCATGCGAGTTGTAATCTCCAGTGCTAACTAAGCTGTCTCAACTTCTTTTGATTTACCAGGTCTGCCATCTCATGTCTATGCTAAGATCTCTGAGGAATGTCATTCTTATTCGTATCGGATTTAAAACAAAAGCTGTCATGTTCATAAACATTTTAAAATTTCTTATACAAGTTTAAGGAATGCTTCTTTCTTAAACAGAAGTATTGACAAATCTGGTGTGATGTATAAGCTTTTTTATTATTAGAACTCGAACTCTCAAATAAGTTCGAAATCCTAGTCGACTCGAGTAATAATAATGATGATACTAATAATGAAATTGATGTAAGTAAGATGTGGGAGGCAATTCGTGAAACAATTAAGAGCGCGGCGAAGGAACGTGTAGGTGAGAAGAAACAACAGAAACACAAACCTTGGTTTGATGAAGAATGCCTTAAGCTTCATGAGGAATGAAAACAAGCAAGGCAACGATGGCTAAGTAATAAAAGTGAAGCAAATCAACCACTACAGTAACGCGAAACGAAACGCCACACTCGGGTTCAGAAACAAAAAGCGAGAATATCTGCCGCAGAAGATTCAGGAGATAGAGGAAAACGGGAAGACAAATAACATACGAGATCTATACAAAGGGGTAAACTCGTTAAGAAAAGG